>VDFB02345355.1:66225-240822 GCA_007258455.2 Sequoia sempervirens
CCTCCCTTGTAATCAGCCTTGAAATCCCTTTTATAAGACAAGGGAGCAACAAGCATCAAGCTAAATTACATCTACATTTCACTTTCATTTCAAAATGAATTTCACCATAATGTGAAAATATTCTCTAATCAGTTACAAGTAATCATTCGTAGGACAAAGGTATGCAAAAAGCAAAACTCCAAAAATCGTTAGTCAAAGAAGACTCACCAGTCTTCAAAAAGTGTCACCATCATAGCATCAAAAACATGCAAGTCCGCAACAAACTGGGAAATGTCACCATCCACATTGAAGGCACAAATAAACAAAGACCTACACCACAACGAGGTAGCACGAAGGACCAAAAACTAAGCACCATCTCAAAAAGGGAACGAGATGCTACTTTTCCTTGTTAGCAGCAAAATAAGTATGCCCGATTGGTGTCCTTATTGAAAGTGGAGTAGCCATCACCACCTCATCCTCAGAATCAATCAAATCATTCATGACAATGAGATACTGGCGGTAACCAGAATCAATTTCGTCTCCACTGTTAGAAGAATCATCTGAGACTTCAATGGGAGAATGATGATGTCCTATATAAGCCCAGTGACACTTATTCTTTCTTGCAGTTTCCCTCTTGGGCCTATCAATTTTCTTCTCCTTACCCTTGACCAATTCCTGCAAGATAATTCGACTTCTCATATGATAAGCACGCTTGAGAACACCCCGTGCAGACCTTTTGACAGCTCTTGCTTTCTTCTTTGGAGTCACAAGGATTTCAAACATATCCTGCTCACTCTGGGGAGAATCACCTTGAGACTCAAGAGGGTTGAGTCTCTTGGACCTTCGGACTGGGCTAACAGACACACTTACCTTACCCATTTTTTCCTTAACAACTTATCAAATTTTCTCAGAACAAAGACACCACCCAACTCAAAAATAACAAGCTCAAATTCACACTTACTTTCAAACTCTTAATTCTCATAAACAATCAAATGGTGAGAATAACAAGCAGGTGATCTTCATTAAATAGAACAACAGGAGAGTGTCTACATTAATTTTCCAAGAAGTATTTTGTGAGGACGTAGACAATCAATTACCTTGATTTTGAACCTCAGTCGTTGATCGTACCTTGAAGTGAATCAACGGACAATTAATCAAGACGATTAATTATGACAAAATTAAAAGTATGCGTTTGATACTTCTCCATAATAAAAAAACTCAAGTGAGATAAACATCCACTTAGTTTGCATATTAACCACATGCTTAGTGTTTAACCAAACCTGTCGTGTCACATTTACCCACTTGCCCGTGGGAATTAATTTACTTACAATTCATCATAGTAAGACAATGGGGAGCGAACATGATTTATCTTTAGAATATCAGCTTGTACCCTACCTTACTTCAATTTCACCTTCCCACGTGTACGAGCATCTGACAGATTTGACGGCCATAAAAATATTTCCCAAATTTATTATGCGTGCCCAAGAATTAGCTCTAATTTAGGGTTGATTTTATCTTTAGAATAGTCTCGGCCAATATTTTAGCAACACCTTATTCCACCAGAATCCATCTGAGCCCTTGAAAAGTTCCATATGGCACTTGCCCGCTGAAAAATATGGGACACAAGCGAGCCCCTCACGGGATAGCAGGTAGCGGTTAGGATTGACCCACATCACCCACCATCGACCATCGATCTTCTTTCTCATGAAGCAATCATCGTCTTCAAAGCCTGGTGGGTCCCACAAAAAGTGACAGATGTCGCCTTGCCCGCTAGCCCGTGTGATCATCTCTCCTTAATGCATAAGATAGACGAGCGTGTGGGGAACGGTCCTGATGAGAACACATGTTGCGGTTTCCATCGTTGATCTTTCTCGAAGCTATGTCTACTACTCTTTTGGAAACACTGGTCGTGCCGCTAGACATGACACCTGACTATCGCCCGCCAGCCCATGTGTTTTAAAATAATATGAAATGAACCAACATGGGTGCGCGGGGAGTGGTCAAGATGTGGCCACGTTGCTTAATAACTATTTTTGATCTTCTTTTAATAGTGCTAGCTATCTTTACCAAGGAGACTAGACCCACCAATGCACCAAACATGTGGCTGAAGCCTAACAGCCCATGCGAATAAAATAATAAGGAATAAAACAACACAGGCGCACGAGGAACGGTGGTGATCAACCCTTGACAATCAAACAAATAATGTGAAAACCTAATTATGCACATGTCAAAAAATTTAATTTAAAAGGGGGTTCCACCCCTAGGCTCACGGGAACTTGACCCTTAAGGACGAAGGCTATGGATTTAAGTCATGAAAATCAAGCCTGATCATAAAAAAATTAATGCTGACAAGGATTAAGGTGACCGACAAACCTAAACTCAGGGGGGCGATGAACACAACGATTTCAATGGAATAAGAGACAACTTGAACAACCGGAGATTGAGAACATTAGGTCAATGCAAAATTAGAATGGCCAATGGTTTTTGGACTCATAGGTTAATTGTGAGGGATTTAGGCAACACAAGCCCTAAAACAGTGATGAGGAACATAACCCTAAGCCAAAAATGAGGGTCCAAGCCAAGTATTTGCAATTCATCAAGAACAACATGAGGATTGTTAAAGAAAAATCCCAAGATGATGGTTGATTGATTGGATAACGATTGATCAATATTTCTAGCCAGGCTAGGAACAAGATTGTCGAATTTTTTGATACCACGTTGAAGCGTCAACAAGATGCAACTGATATGGATTTTTTTTGAATTTTTTGGACAAATCCAAGATTAAAATGTGAGCTAGAAGACATATATCATGATTTATTCTAAAACAAGATCACAACGTGAGCTAAAATACATAGATCAAGATTTATTTTGAAGCAAGATGTAAGTACTTGCCCCCAATGTCTAGCAATGTAAAAAATGCAAGGATTATCTTGTGATTGGATAACATGTTAGGATAGAGTATGCCCCTTTGTACAATGTCGCATGGATTAGATAATGCTAGATAGGATAGGATCAATGATGGCCCATGTCAAGATGTTTACCATAAGAAAATGTGAAGTGTACACCGAACCTTTGTCAAGATCAAGATAAGTTGTATTAGGATAAAAATGGGTTGGATGAATGGTTTACGAATTTATTATGGATAAGATGGATGGATAATGGATGGAATGTTGGATTTATTATGGAAAGGATGAGATGCTTCTACCTAAAATGGTGCATGAAGATGCTTGATTCTACTCATGACGCTTGTTTTCTCGGTTTTCATCTTGGTACTTGTCTAAAGTTCCACCATAGTGGTTTTCGTCGAAGGACAATTTTTGTCTTTACTTTTTTCTTGATTTTTTTTGTTTTAAAAGATTTTATGCTCATGTTGAACCACTAGGTGGTGTTGATGCAGATGTTGTTGGGGCTAATATAGGTGTTTTTGTTGTCATAATGTGCCAACGATATCCAACTTGAAGGAGTTGTTTTGCTAAGATATAGATGCTTGAATGTAACCCCTGATAATTTTTGTCTTCTTTGTCGATACTGGAGTCAACTTTACCTTGATGCACACATTGCTATAGGGTGCCCTTAGAGTCCTTATGATAAAGATCCGTTTCCAATACATGGTCAATGTGTTGAGGGATATGAGATTTAGATGGATTGATCGATAGTTTGGAATCTTTGAATCTCCAAACTTGGGATGATGAACAATGATGGGTGGATATGGAGATACGATTGGGACCAACTTCTTAATATTCCTTGTAGGTTGCTCTTGAATCTTTCTTTTGCATCATTGGAAATTTTTGATGGATGAACCTCCATTTTTTATTTTTCCCCATAGTTTCTTTGACCAATGGAGTTTGATAGGGATGATTTTCTTTCCCTTGCTTTTGTATCCATTTGAATTTTTCTTCTCCATTTTATTTTATCAATTTTTTTGCTTCAATGACTTGTTCCTTTATTTGATATAACTTTTTCTCTTCTTATTGGTCCCAATTAGAGGGTGGAAAAATACGTGGATGATGATTCATGATATGAATGGTTGTAGTGTTGGTAGTGGTTTCATCATAAGGACCCTTCGTGCTCCCCATGTTGGTGTTTGCATTAGATAAAGTTTCCCCTAGTATTATAGAGGTATTACTTATGTGTTTAGATTCCCTTATTGTTGAATAACCAAGACCTTGATGCTTAGGATTGTCAATAATATGCATTGATTCTAGGATACCCTGTTCATGTAGGCCTAATCCTCTGCCTCGATAATACATCCATTGAAATATTTTATTTGTAGTAGGATATAATTTATTTTGGAAACAAGGTGCTAATCCTTCTCTGCTTTGTTATGGATCTTCAAAGGTGATAGCTTCTTTATTGGTAAGATAGCTTACTATAACAAAGGTAAGTGATCCAAGTTTATAAGTGATAGGATCCTCCATATTTTGGATAACTACCTGATCGATATCTTTGGGTTGATCTTCAAAGGATGTTTTTGATTTGTAATCCATA
The DNA here is from genome assembly GCA_007258455.2 of Sequoia sempervirens. Lineage (NCBI taxonomy): Eukaryota > Viridiplantae > Streptophyta > Pinopsida > Cupressales > Cupressaceae > Sequoia > Sequoia sempervirens. Next base: position 70,693 of record VDFB02345355.1, read on the forward strand.
TAGAAGGGTTCTTCATAATCGGTTTCTACTTGATTTTTAAATGATGTTTTTTATTCACAATTCATGTATAAGTATTCTCCATGATCAATCCCTGATATGTCTTTAGATTTTGCTATGCCTTGATCATGGGTAAGGATGTTAAGAGTAGGAGACTCTTGTTCACTGGTAATGATGTTAAGATTATGGGACTCTTGTTTTGGATGAATATTATCTACATGTCCTTTAGGAGTAAGCATCTCATGGGTAGATGTGTGTGCACTTGGAATATAGATTTGTTCTTCTTTTAGAAAACATTGGATGTCTTGGAAGATATCTTCCAAGTCATTATAGTATTTTGATGATAGGGATTCTTGATCTTGACTTCGTGTGGTGTTATCTTTGATATGCTTTGGTTCATGTTCTTGACATGGGTCAATTTCAAAGAATGATTTTTTGTAAAGGATCCTTGGATTTCCTTGAAATGTGAACATGTGGGTGATAGCTCTTGGCTCATATTTTCTACATTGGGTATAAGTGTTGGATTAAGAGTCTCTTGATCATCAATACATGCTACCTTGAGGTTGAATGATGTCAATATATCTTGGACCTGATCATTGCTAGACTTTGGTGATTAGTTTTGATCATGCTTGTGAATAAATTCTTGATCCATGTCCTTTTTCTCATTAGGAGAGGTAAAGACATCTTCAATGTGATCAGTGGTAGATAGATCTTGATCATTATTTTCAAGTTTTGAGGTTGAGATGTTGTCACTATTATCATTATTAGTTGAACCTTGAATATTGTATTCAATAGCTATTTATCCTTGATCAATAAGGTCTTGGATGACATTTTTGAGTTTAAAATATTTTGATGCATCATGACCTTTTTCTTTATGATATTCACAATAAGCGTTGTCATCATACCCTGGGGTTTTGAAGATAGGTTCATAATTACCTATTGATTTTGGAAGTGTGATAAGTTTAGCATTGACTAATGCATGTAACATCCTCTAAATTGGCTCCCCTAAAGGAGTGTATTCATGTTTATTGGTGTTTTAGGACAACAACAATTGTTGTTGTTGTGATAATTTTTGAGGTTGTTGATGTGCCATTTCTTGATGTTGATCAATCTATTGATGATATGAATCCATGTTTTGATGACTTTTATGTACATATTACTGATTTGGGGGTTGATATTGTTGATGGATTTGATTTTGATGTTGGGTGATCTAATTTTGATTTTGTGACAATTGATGTTGATTCACTTGATGTTGTGTAAATAGACTTTGTTGCTAATATGAATTGATGTTTTGAGGATGTTGGAAGTGTTGTTAGTGTGGATATTGAGGTGTTTTTGGAATAATGTTTATTTGTTGTTGATATTCAATATCTTGACATTGAACCTATTGTTGATGATATGTCATGTTTTTATGTTGTAATTTTAGACCTTGTTGCTAATGTTGTGGTTGTTGATATGCAATGTCTTGATGTTGAACATGTTGTTGATGATATTTTGTGTTTTTATTTTGTTCAAGTGTGTCAACTATTTTCTCAAGTGCATTTAGGGCAATTTGATGTAGATTTTGAAACCCTTGATAAGAGTGCTTTTGATATAAATGAGGATTTTGATGCAAATCAACCATGTGACAAGATGCTCCAAAAACTTGATTAGGGGAATCCATAGTTGATATTTCATTGACATTTGCAGTATATGATGACCCAATGGGTGTATAGAGTGGAACTAGATTTGGGTGATGGATTGATATTGATAACAATTTAATCAATTTAGATGAATGAGGTATATTAGTGACATAATTAAATAACTTGTGTTTATTTAATTAATCAAGAGGAATAAAGTTATATTAGGACATTTATTAAGTAAATGATATTTATTTAATTAGTCAGAAATAGTGATTGAGGATGAATTAATTAAATAATGTTAAATTACTTTATTAATAGATGAATATAAAATTTGAGAATAATTAAATAATAATTTATTATTTAATAATTTAGGGAAGAAGGATGAAAGTTAGTTAAATAGTGTTGTTCGCCAGTTAGTACAATTTAGGGTATCTACAATGCCATGTCCCCTTTTTACCATAATTTATGTTGTAGTGCAAAATGCCCATTTCTTATCATCAACGTTTCCCCTAATCCAAATTTTTGTATGAGTTTTCCTCCTTCATTCCACATGCATTTGCTTAATATCCCCAAAACTTCCAAGTATGGAGACCTTCATAATTTTCTAAATCAGTGTAAGTTGGGAGTTGTAGAGTTTTCTTTCCCATCATGATTTTCTTCCCAACTCCAATTCTTCAATACTTTCACCATGGTTTCAAACTTCCACATTTAGGCATACCTCATGACCATCCCTCACCTTCATTCCCTTCTATCGAGCTATCAAAATTTTCCACCTTATCACACCTCTTTGCCAAACCCGGCTCCTTCACAAGCCTTTATCAAAGAGTTGGAATTCCTCTCACTAGCATGCCTCCCTTCCAAACCTTGATCCTTGACTTATGGTATACATCGTAAGGTATCCCAAAAGCCCCAAATTTGAACACTCCTACCATTTCTCACTATTATCCCACCTATTGCTTGACACATTAATGTCTCATAATGCTTCTTCTCGATACATGGCTCCAAATTTAGTACTGTAGACAATTGTCCTAATGATATCGCATACTTGATTTCTCATACTAACACTATTCCTAGTCTATTTCATATAATTCATCCATTTAATTAAATAATGTCAATTATTTAGTTAAATTCACCTTTTCCTCTATTAATTAAATAAATCATTTTATTTAGTTAATTCACTTTTCTCCATACTAATTTCATTCGCATTTGATTAAATGATGCAAATTATTTAATTGAGTGTCATAATCATACTTTGATTAAATAATTCATGATTAATTAATTACATTTTTCTCATTCACTTGCACAATTAAATGATTTTAATTAATTATTTAATTAACTAATTTCTTTCCAAATCCTCCAACTTTTCCCACAATATTTCCTTTTCAAATTCAAATATTTCCCCCAAATAGACATATCCTCAACATCTCTCCAACATAATTCCTAAAAATTAGGGAATTGGTTGAGTTTCTCATGGATTTGAGATCGTTGATTCGATCCTTGATCCATTCCTCATGGAATATCAACTGTCTGATGCATCCTTGATCCATGTCCATTCCTCTCATTCAATTTCATCCATTAATTAGCCTTTTTGATTCTCACCATTGATCCTACTTTCAAAATTCTATAAATAGAAAGCATTTTTCTATTATAATCATCCACAAGCTTTGAGTAAACTTACTCTCTTGAATTCATTGCCCAATTTGATAATTTTGAGAGCACTTATGAGTCATTTGAGTTCATTTCTTTAACAATTTGCTTTGCACAACAATGGATTTTGTTTGAATTGAAGCACCCCACATATGATTTGGGCATAATCCCATAATGGGATTGAGGTTTACATCTCTTAGTTAGAATTTCATTTGAATTGCTTTGTTCTTTCATGCTTTTGAATTCTAATTGAGTCTTGTGCACAATTTTATTGGATAGTGTAGTTAATTGATCATTTGCTTAGCTATTTTAGTTCATTTGATGTCATTTGATCAATCAATTTTATACATTCACATAATGGCACACCCGGTGGAACCCCACGTCCCTAACTAATCAACTTTCTTCAAGTTTTTTTGGATTTTGTAGGTGTGGGGAAAAATTGCACTTTTGTTTTTTATAGAGGCACTCCTTTGTTAAAGGTCTATGCCTTTGCATTTGATAATGTCGTGCCTTCGTATCTCTTGTTGTGCCTTTGTTCTAGATTTTTCACTTTTTTCTTGAAGAACATGCGCACCTTTGTTAAAGGGTCACACCTTCATTAAAGACCCATGTGTTTGTCAATTTGATAGTGTCGTGCCTTTGTCCTTAAATTCATGCCTTTGTCTAATGCAGTCCTACACCTTTGTCTATTTTAGTTTTTTAATTTGATTGCTTATTTTTCTAAGGACTAACTCTAACTATTCTCTATTTTCTAATTTAATTTGATAGAGATGGACCTTTACAGCATGATGAATCTGAAAAGTGTTTATTAAACACTCATTTGGAAATAACTTTAGAGATAAATTTTACTTTATGCATTTCACATTTACTTTGGTCTTTAAAATTGGACAACTACAACTTACATTTTTCAATTTTGTGCATAAAATTGAACCACACAATCTCAACTTCATTTGGGATTAAAAAGAGCCTAAAAATCTCACACTTCAATTGGTTCTTTAACAATTTATTCACATTTATCTTTGGTGCACCTAAAAAGAACAAGAGTGTGTGATTTTTTTTCTACATTTGGTAGACTAGCAAGTGTGTATCCTCCCCCCTTGTGCTTTGTGTGATCTTGGGTGAAGAGAAACACTTCTATTTTTCATTATATGTTCATTGTAAACCCTATAAGGTTGTTGCTATGTATCCTCTCCCCTTGCGCTTCATGCAATCTTGGGTGAAGAGAAATAGTAACACCTTCATTTTTTCTTTTAAGTAGGAGGCCTTACTTCATATACATCCCACAATGGAGAAATAAAGATGACCTCAAGCAATCTTTTAGGGCACGCTATATAATTGGCTGAGAGTGAAAGTTGTAGGTCAAATTGTGCATGTAACACTTTGGACTTGCATGGGTTTCCTGATGTGATGTCCGCAGGGTTGGCAGTGTTCACCTAGTTCCACCCACTAAAAACCTATTTGCTTTAGAGGCCTCAGACCATAAAACTTCTTCTCAAGGAGGTGCAGTGGAATAACATCATTCCATGAAGTTACTCACCATGTACTAATCATAGTTGAGGTGACAAACATCTTGTAAGGAACTTTTCCTTTTTTGGTAAGAGGTGTATCATGTACACGTGTATACTCTAGTACTCATTCTATTGGCAGTATTTTATCATGCAGGCCCAACTCAAGAAGATAAACCTACTTTACTAAATAGGATTGTGTTTACTTTTTGTTCGATCGATCTATTTCTAGTGGCTTTGTGGAAGAAAGCTTACGAAATATCTCCCATTACCTATTGAGTCAGTTGAACACATTGCTTGATCATCAAAACACTCAAACAAATAGTAAACATGGTTATGCCAAGATTTCAAAATCCTTTGAACATATTATATTCACTTGAAGTGTAACATGCCCATTGTTCTACATAGTAACTATCATATTTTTTAACCTCAAGTAAATAGTTCAAGCTTCTATCCAATATGAGATATAACTTTTTTTTTCTTTTTTATAAAAAGATAACACACACATTTGAAATAAACATGTTTCCAAGCTTTCCCCATTGCATTATATCAAAGTATTACAACTTTCCAATATATTGATTTCATAGTAAATAATTCATGAAAACATTTCTCTTTTACGATCTTTCCATAGACATGGATACAAAAATATAAACAAGGCTCCATTGAGCTTACTTGCAATAGATGTAAAAATGGTCTAGGTATCCTCCATCAAATCTTGGTCGCCAAATGATGAGGAGAAGCATCACTCAAGTACTATTCTACCAACCTTGGACTAGCTATGATCCCTCGCATATCTACCAAACTGATAGATGGCCCTACCCTTCGACGAAGATATTGGTTGGGAAACCTCATAATAACATTTACCTTTCTTGAGCTTGGTGGTGTGTCCTAAATTTTTTTAGATATGTCATACAATGGATATAACCTACACATATGACAATCTTTGTCTAGTATGTAAATTTGGATTGTAGTGAATTGACAATGTAAACAGTGGAAACTTACGCTACTTTGGCCAAACTATTAATCACTTGAAATTATGGAGTGGGCATCACATGCTCACCCACCTTTCTAGCTCGATTTATATTTTACCATTCATAACCTATGCATAGGTTATCCCCTTATGCCATGGTGTAACCTTAACCCAAGGAATAACCTATTACCTCTATATTTATTTAAAACACATCTACTAAGTAAATCATAGTAAATATAAGACTCAACTAGGTTAAAAATTAGCTATATAAGCTATATCCATAATATAGCATTTAATCCCGCTATATCCGCCCATTCCTTAATATGGAATATGTACAAGCACTTCAAGTAATATAGATCCTTATACTAAGTACATCAAGAATTCTTTCACTTTCACAAAAGAATATAATAATCTTTCCCTAATAAGCAATTGAACTAGTTTCCCAAACAAAACAAACAATGTCACACAATCTTTTCAAATACATAAAATAAAGTATGAGAGAGTAGAAATTAGCATGCATGTTTATGCAATGCTCCAATTGATCAAACTAGTTTCCCAACACAACCTTCCCAAATCAGTAAGCAATTACCAAATAACTTTTTCCCACTTTACCAAAGTCTCCCTCTCAAAATCCTCTCACAAATCTCTCAAAAACTCTCACAACTCAAGAAATCAGAAAATAATAACTCAAAAAATCATAGCAAGAATGCAGATCTGCATCCCTATTGAGGTAGAGAGCACCTCTATTTATACATAAAGGTTAGAAACTAAAGACTAGAAACAGGGTATCAAGAATGACACTTCTCAGCTCAAAAAGTTTGACTCAACAAGATTAAGAAAAGGTGGCAGCTAAAATCATTGCTTAGAAAACACATACTCAGTCACAGTGAATGAGCCACCCATTTAAATGGACAACAAGAATGATAATCAGAAATGCAAGGTTTATGCCTTCTACAAGTTGACTCTTTTTGGCTAGCTTTACTCTTAACCAATTCACATATTTCATAATGCTTCATAATCTAAAATTCATATTGTAGTTTAGACTTCCATTTGGTTTCCACTACTCTTAAGTTGGCACCACATTAAGTAGTTTGTGCCCTATTATCTTGGCTATTGTTTTTTATTGACTTAGTCAAGCTTCATATGTTGGAGTATTTGTTTTCCTTTGTTTTACAGACTTAGTCTTTGCAAACCATTTTACCTGTTGATTTAACATTGATATTATGCACTATTTGCAATGATGTCCATATTTCACTTAACTCAACAATAAATACTTTAAGCATATCTTAAGTCTATGCATTAATTTATGTGTTATTCCCATAATATATATGTTGTGTGCAATACTTAGCTTTTTCTATGTTTAATATACTATGGGCTAGATGGATAATTCAACACTATAGAAATCATTATTTTATATATGTACAATTTACAAGTTTATAGAGCTATATTATTCGATATACGAATACACATGTATTCTTATGTATATAGATATATATATATAAATTATACTAGTATGGATATTTCCATTACGTCAATACATATGCGTATGTTAATACATATATGTATATACTCATATACTATATATATATATATATATGTCACCTTGTCTGACCGATATTCCCATGCATATGGGTAGTCTGTCCATGAGCATACATAGATACATCTATCTACGTATACTCATGTGTGTATTTACTCATGTGTATGACTTTATCGTGACACATGCATATATACATATATATAAATTTTATGTATATATCGCATTGATTAAATAGAAACTCATAAAGAAGAACTCATACATCACAAAGAGACTCAACACTATAAACCCCTAAATGAGAATGTTCACAAATAAAACCACAAGCAAAACTAAAGGTAACTTACTATTTCCCAAACTATTATCCTGACTTGACCAATATAGAAGTGTGTGTGTGTGAAAGCTCAATTTAGGTCTTTAAATCAAAGGTTACCAGACCAAGTTCTTCTCCTTGAGTGATACTTCCCCTCTCTTCAGGAGGCTTGATTCAATTCCTGCATCCAACTCAGTACATTGCAACAATAGTCAGCCAAAAATAATGCATTCATTTACATCATATATTTCACAATCAAAATCATTTCATAACATAAAATTAAATCAACATTTATTCTTCATATTTCCAAAACACATAAAACATAAATACACCCTTTTAAAGCATTTTCACCCAACTAGGTAAAAGTAAATATGTAGTAACATAGTGAGGTGTAACATATCCCCCCCTTGTGACTCGATGATTTTAAGTAGCAAACATAGATATAATCTAAAGAACATAAAACATGTCATAATTTTTTTTTTAAGAACTATCAAAAGCATGTAAGACATAAGGAAACTTGTACTTAATTTTAGCATAGTCTTCCCAAGTGGCATAATCTTCTGCATATTGGTCCCACTAGACTTTGCATTGCAGAACTTCTCAGTTACGCAAGTGAATCTTACGTGTTCCAAGCACCTTGAGAGGCTCGATTATTACCACTCCTGGGTCATGTACCTATAAAGCATTCCAACCAATAACATGGTTATCCCCTAGTATATACTTTTTAAGGTATGAGACATGAAAGACATTGTGCATCTTGGCAAGAGCTGGTGGAAATGCAATTCGATAAGCAACTAGGTTTATTTCCTCAAGAACCTCGAAAGGACCTACGTAGTGCAAAGCTAGTTTGGATGACTTTCAAAACTTGATGGAACTCTTATGAGGTTTAATTGTCAACACCTTTTCCCCTACTACAAAATTTATGGGTGCCCGCTTAGAATTTGCATAGCTTTTCTACCTATCATTGACTTCTGCTAGACTTTGCTTAATAATTCCAACTTGCTCCTCCATTTCCAATAACATCTTTGGCCTAAGACTTATCCTATTATCTAGCTTATCCCAGCTTATAGGAGTTCGACATTTTCTGCCATACAATGCTTCGAATGGATCCATCTTGATTGAAAAATGATAAGAATTTCCGTATACAAACTCAACCAATGGCAAGTAATCCTCCCACTTGTATTGCTGATCCATGCAATACATCCTTAGTAGATCTTCAAGCACTTGGTTCACTCTTTCCATTTGTCCATCTGTTTTTGAATGATAAGTTGAACTTGTGTTTAACTTAGTCCCAAGTGAGGAGAACAAGGTTTTCCAAAACCTAGATGTCACATGAGCATCCCTATCCGAAATGATCTTCTCAAAAATCACATGCAATTTAAACACCTCTTGAATAAATTTTTGAGCTATGACAAGAGCTCCATCAGTTAAATTTCCCATAATAAAATTTGCCACCTTACTTAACTTATCTACCACCACTAGAATGGCATTGCATGTATTCCTTGACATAGGTAGACCTTGCAAAAAGTCCATGCTAATGACTTGCCACTTACTTTCAAGAATATCATGTGGATACAAAAGACTTGTAGGGTGATGATGTTCTACTTTTACTCTTTGGCATTCTAAGAAACTTGCAACAAATCTTGTAACATCCCCCTTCATACCCTTCCAGAAATATAATAGCTTCACATCTTCCAACATCTTTGTCACACCGGGATGTCCAGAGTATGGTGTATTGTGAAATTCTTTCCACACCAAGTTCCTTAGCTCGTCTGAGTTAGGTACATATAATCTCCCTTTAAACCTTAGTACTCTATTTGGTTCAAAGTGAAAACCGTTGTACCTTGCATCCTGTGGATTATTCATGATTGCTTGCTTAACTTGCTCATAGAATTTGTCACCCATGGATTCTTGCAACACTTGTCCCTTATAGTCAGTTTGAATTTCTACCATAGAGGTGATATGCCTTTTTTGACTTAGGGCACTGACAACTCGATTGTCTTCTCCTTTGATGTAGTTGATGTTGAATTCATAGTCTGATATCAACTCCAACCACCTCCTTTGTCATGCATTTAGATAATTAGGTTGGGTAAATAAATACTTCAAATTGTGGTGATCAACCTTCAATTCAAAAGGCTTTCCCATCAGATAGTGTCTCTACATATTTAATGCATGAACAACTGCTACCAACTCCAAATCATGCAAGGCATAATTTTGTTTGTAGGGATTCATCTTCCTAGATTCATAAGCTATGAATTGTCCTTCTTGCATCAAAACTCCTCCTAATCCTTCACCTAATGTGTCTGTTATGACAGTAAAGTTTCCTTCTAGATCAGGTACCTTCAATATTGGTGTGGTAGTCAATTTCTCCTTGAGTAGGTCAAATGTTGCTTGACACTTTTCTAACCACTCAAAATTCTTACCCTTCCTCTAAAATGAATTAATTAGAAAAGCTTTCAACAAACTTCCTATAGTAACTAGCCAAACCCATAAAACTTCTAACCTCTAGTACACTTTTGGGCACTGGCCACTCAAGCATCACCTTTATTTTAGCTAGATCAGTTGCAATCTCTTTTTCCAAAATTACATCACCCAAGTACTGTACTTCCTTCTAAAAGAATGTACACTTAGAGAGTTTTCCATATAACTTGTGCTCTCTTAACCATTGGAGAACTATATCTAAATGTTTACAATGCTCCTCTTCATTCTTGGAATAGATTAAGTTATCATCAAGGAATACTAATACAAACCTATCCAAACAGTCTCTAAATACATTGTTCATCAGGTTCATGAATGTTGCAGGTACATTCATAAGTCCAAAGGGTAGGACTATGAACTCGTAATGTTTGTATCTAGTCTTGAAAGCAGTTTTGAAACTGCCTTCCTCTTTGATCCTTGGTGATAATTGGATCACAAATCAATATTTGAAAACATTTCTGCTCCTCACATCTGATTGAAAATATCATCGGTATGTGGCAACAGTTACTTATTATTTATCATAGCTTTGTTAAGCATTCGATAATCTATACATAAGCGCAGTGTACCATCCTTCTTCTTCATGAAGATCACTGGCACTCCCCAAGGTGAAACACTGGGTCCTATCAATCCCTTGGACAACAACTCTTCCAATTGTGCCTTAAGCTCCATTAATTTTGTTGTAGTCATCCTATAGGGTACTTTGGATATGGGTTTTGAACCTGGTACTGGCTCAATGGAGAAATCAAATACTCTTTTGGGAGGCAGTCCAGGTAGTCCTTTTGGAAAGAAATCCACAAATTTTTATAAGATGGAATATTTCTCCATATCCATTTCTCCAAATTCCACCACTTCTCCTTCTTCAATCTCCTAAGAGTCTTTTGTTTCATGATACATGACATTATCTTGAGGAATGACTTGAATTCTTCTAGTTTATCCATTTTAATTGCAAAGAGTTGGTAAATTTTCTTTTCACCCTATGCATTTGCACCACTGAAATATGTCGTAGTTTCACTTCTCTAGGTGTTCCTTGAAAAGACAGTGGATTACCTAGATCGTTTAGACATTCTACGATTTTAGCACGACAATCCACTTTAGCTTTATGCTTCCATAGCCAATTCATACCTAAGATGACATCATAAGAACCTAAAGGGGTTACGTACAATTTTACTTATGTCGAGAAACTTGGAAGTTCAACCCTTGCCTCAAATAAACATTAGTTCACCATTGCTCTTGCCTGATTTGGATATTCTACAACCCAAAAATTTTCAATAAAATCAACCTTCCTAGAAATATGATTAGCTACTCTAGGTGAAACAAAATTTCCTATGGATCTGGTATCAATAAGTATGTAAATAGATAAACCAAACCAAGTACTTGGAGTTTCCATCAGGTGATTTGGTATTCAGCTTGTCAATTGTCCATTGTTGCATGGATCCTTTGCTAAAACACAACCCATTGAGGAGGAAGTGAATTACCATGTGGTTGATAACTTGATGGTTTTTTGGGAAATTGATTAGAAAAATGATCCCCACCACATGTAAAGCATCATTTTACCGGTCCTCTCCTTTTTGCTAGCCTTTCAAAATTATGACCATTCCCTCCAGCTTTGTTATAGTTAGCACTGTTGAAATTGTTGAAGTTTCCCCGACTAGACTCATTCCAATTATTGTGGGGTCCTTTGTCCCCTTGCCTCTGAAATTCCTGCCCCTCATTAAACTTCTTTAGAGCTTGATTAAATTGAGGTCCTCCAAACTTCTTTCGATTACTCTCTCGGTAATTTGAGATGGCTTTGAGCTTCTAATCTTGCTTGATTGCCTTCTCATATACTAGGCCCATAGTGGTCGGACCATGTACATCCACCTCTCCACCTATTTGGCCATGTAGACCCATAATGAACTTCTTGATATGAAATCGCTCATCTTTTTGGTACATTGGTACATACCTCAAGAGACGATTGAACTTCTCCCAGTATTCATTCACTGACATATCTCCTTGCTTAAGATTTTGGAAATCAATGAGCTTTTCATCAAAAAAGAATTGGGGTAACCACCTCTTTCAAAAAATCTCAACAAACTCATTCCAGGTTAGTTTTAAGGAACTGATTCCAAGTTCCATTTTCTTATTCATCCACCAGGTAGAGGCTTCTCCTGCTAACTAGAAAGCTCCCCACATAGCTTTAGTGACTTCTGAATAGTTCCTTATTTCAAAGTACTTCTCCATTTAAATTAACCAAGCCTCAACTTCTTCTCTACTGGTGATTCCTTCAAATTTAGGAGGGGTAATCTTTCTCATATCTCTAGATAGCTCAATTGCCAAATGCTTTCTCTTGGTTCCCTTAAAATAGGATTGAGTTCTATCACTTTCTTGATCCTTAGATTTAGTGTGGTTTATAGAATCCTCCCTTTCTTCCTCATTGTTGGGAATTTCTTCATCTTCTTCATTGTGTGGGACTTCTCCTTCCTCTCTTTCTCTTCCCCTCACTTCTTGTTCAAGGTTTCCTATCCTTGCATTAGTTTCATCCATGATTGCTAGAAGATAGTCCAACTTAGCTTTGGCATTATCCATACCTTGTCCAACTTCTTGAATCCCTCCAAGATTAGTTCTTTTCCTAACCATTATCTTAAGTAAAGTTATACCTGGAGGCTCGTCTTTAATTAGATCCTATATTGGTTTACTAAATGCATAAGAAAACATTTCAAAAGAGCAAATAACCACATATAAAATTTCATTGTAGTTCTCATACACAAATTTTTGATAAAAACACAATCTTTCATTTATTCATTAGGATTTCAATATCCTTCCTTTTACATAGAATGACTATTTAAATATTCAAGAGGAGAGTATCCATTGTATTCAATCCCAGATACATAACTATGTGGAATGTAACCTTCTGATTTTTGCTCATCTCTATCCCAAAAAGGATAGTAACCCTTAGACTTATCTTCTGATATATAGTTTCGGGGTACGTATCCCTCAGATTCACTACTAGAGGCTATAACAATAACTTCAGCCATAGGTACTACTCAAGGGTTACTAAATATCAATGCTAGACTAATATTACATTCTAAGGGCATATCCCTAGAAAGTGATATTGAGTCATAATTAGTCAGAGAAACTAATGGTAAGTTGTTGAAATTGGCTTCATCTCTCATCCTTTGTCTCTCTTGACTAATTTGTGATAGATCATGTCTAATTGTCTCGGTATCACTTAGCCAAATGGTGTTTTCATAGTTGGTTCCCTCAATGGTATGAACAAGGGCTTCTTTTTTCTTTTTGGCTCGTAGGTAGCGCTCATTTCTGATCACTAACTTTCTTGCAATTAACCTGAGATGCACCATCCTAGGATAAGAATTTCCAAACATTAGACTCATAATGTTAGAAGGGGAAAACATAGCGAGCATATAGGTTCTATATTTGAACCTAGTATCTCTGATACCATGTGTAACATGCCCATTATTCTACATAGTAACTATCCTATGTTTTAACTTCAAGTAAATAGTTCAAGCTTCTATCCAATATGAGATATAATTTTTTTCCTTTTTTATAAAATGATAACATGCACATTTGAAATATACATCTTTCCAAACTTTCCCCATTGCATTATATCAAAATATTACAACTTTCCAATATATTGATTTCATAGTAAATAATTCATGAAAACATTTCTCTCTTACGATCTTTCCATAGACATGGATACAAAAATACAAACAAGGCTCCATTGACCTTACATGCAATAGATGTACAAATAGACTAGGTATCCTCCATCAAATCTTGGTCACCAAATGATGAGGAGAAGCATCACTCAAGCACTTTTCTATCGACCTTGGACTAACTACAGTCCCCCACACATCTACCAAATTGATATATGGCCCTACCCTTCGACAAAGATATTGGTTTGGTAACCTCATAATAACATTGACCTTTCCTAAGCTTGGTGGTGTGTCCTAAACGTTTCTAGATATGTCATACAATGGCTACAACCATACATATGATAATCCCTATCTAGTACATAAATTTGGATTGTGGTGAACTGATAGTGTAAATAGTGGCAACTTACACTACTTTGGCCAAACTATTCATCACCCAAAATTATGGAGTGGATGTCACATGCTCACCCACCTTCTTAGCTCGATTTGTATTTGACCATTCATAACCTATGCATAGGCTATCCCCTTACGCCATGGTGTAACCTTAACCCAAGGAATAACCTATTGCCTCTATGTTTATCCAAAACACATATACTAAGCAAATCATAGTAAATCTAAGACTCAACTAGGTTAAGCATTAGCTATATAAGCCTATATCCATAATATAGCATTTAATCCCACTATATCCACCCGTTCCTTAATATGGAATATGTACAAGCACTTCAAATAATATAGATCCTTATACTAAGTACATCAAGCATTCTTTCACTTTCACAAAAGAATAGAATAATATTTCCCTAATAAGCAATTGAACTAGTTTCCCAAACAAAACAAACAATGTCACACAATCTTTTCAAATACATAAAATAAAGTATGAAAGAGTAGAAATCAACATGCCTATTTATGCAATGCTCCAATTGATCAAATTGGTTTCCCAACAAAACCTTCCCAAACTAGTAAGAAACTCCCAAATAATTTTTTCTCACTTTACCAAAGTCTCCCTCTCAAAATCCTCTCACAAATCTCTCAAAAACTCTCACAACTCAGGAAATCAGAAAATAATAACTCAAAAAATCACAACAAGAATGGAGATATGTGTCCCTATTGAGGTAGAGAGGACCTCTATTTATGCACAAACGCCAATAACTAAAGGCTAGAAACAAGGTATCAAGAATGACACTTCTCAACTCAAAAAGTTCAACTCAACAAAATTAAGAAAAGGTAGCAGCTAAAATCATTGCTCAAAAAACACATAATCAGCCATACTGAACGAGTCATCCATTTAAATGGACAGCAAGAATGATAATAAAAAATGCAAGGTTTATGTCTTCTATAGGTTGACTCTATTTGGCCAGCTTTACTTTTGACCAATTCACATATTTCGTAATGCTTCGTAATCTAAAATTTGTATTGTAGTTTAGACTTCCATTTGGTTTTCACTACTCTCAAGTTGGCACCACATTAAGCAATTCACACCCTATTATCTTGGCTGTTGTTTGCTATTGACTTAGTCAAGCTTCATATGTTGGAGTATTTGTTTGCCTTTGTTTTACTGACTTAGTCTTTGCAGACCATTTTACACGTTGGTTTAACATTGATATTATGCACTATTTGCAATGTTGTCCATATTTCACTTAACTCAACAATAAATACTTTAAGCATCTCTTAATTCTATGCACTAGATGGATAATTCGGCACTATAGAAATCATTGTTATATATAATATATACTTATATACATACTTATACACACACACACACACACACACACACACACACACACACACACACACACACACACACACACACACACACATATATATATATATAAATTACAAGTTTATAGAGTTGTATTATTTAATATATGAATATACAGATGTATTCTTATACTTCATAAATTAATATGTGTAAATATACATATGTACACGCATGTTTATATATATATGATACTAGTATGGACATTTCCATTACATCAATACATAAGCATATATTAATATATATATGTATGTATATACTCATATACTATATATATATATATATCATGTCTTCATATTTTAAACACATATTTACACAATCATATCAATCGACATATATACATGGAATGTATGTATATATATATATATGTCACCCTGTCCAATCGATATTCCCCTGCATATGGGTAATCTGTCCATGAGCATGTGTAGATACATCTATCTACGTATACTCATGTGCATATTTACTCATGTGTATGATTTTATCATTGACATGTACATATCTACATATTTATACATTTTATGTATATATACCATCGATAAATTAGAAACTCATAAAGAAGAACTTGAATACATCATAGAGACTCAACACCATAAACCCCTAAATGAGAATGTTCACAAATAAAACCACAAGAAAAACTAAAGGTGACTTACTATTCCCAAACTATTATCTCGACTTGACCAATCTAGAAGTGTGTGTGTGTGTGTGTGTGAAAGCTCAGTTTAAGTCTTTATCAAAGGTTACCAAACCAAGTTCTTCTCATTGAGTGATACTTCCCCTCTCTTCAGGAGGATTGATTCAATTCTTGTATCCGCCTTAGTACATTGCAACAATAGTCAGTCGAAAACAATACATTCATTTACATCATATATTTCACAATCAGAATCATTTCATAACATCAAATTAAATCAACATTTATTCTTCATATTTTCAAAACACATAAAACATAAATACACCCTTTTAAAGCATTTTCACCCAACTAGGTAAAAGTAAATAAGTAGTAACACAATGGGGTGTAACATGAAGGACGTTATACTACTACATGCATCTAAGTATATTTGTTTTTATCAAAACAATATCTCAATGTGCTTCCTAGTATCATTGTCTATATATTTTTGCATTGTGTCAAAGTAAACCTAGGGAACTATAATTTCACATTTTTGTTTTCACAATATTGAGCTTTTTTGGAAAACAATTTTCTTTTTTGTAGACATCCTAGTGCTAGACAACTCATAATCAAGATCTTTATGTGGTAAAAAGAATTCATGCTTAAATCATAATTTAAGAATTGAACCTAAAAAGAACATTCAAAACCACTTGTGTTACTTGATTCTAACAAGAAAATAAGGGAATTCATGCTCAATATTGCTTTTATCAAAATAATTTTTGAGATACCAAAACATTATTCTCCATCAAGTATTGAAACATTATACAAGGTTCTTTATCAAAATCATTTGGAATTTTTTAAAAATAATATTAGGTTGTCATTTGGAACAAGGATATCATATTCATTCAACATTAAACATCAACCATCCAATCAAATATCACAACATATCATATCAAATCAAACAAACTTAAACATTTGGACTTAAATCACTTAGTTTTGAAACCTTTATCACATCTACTAATTTAGCTTCATACTTGAAAATGATATATTTTCAAGGAGTTTAGGTTGAGTTAGCAAGCATCATTGTGGGAAAACTAACTGGATTCATGAGTCTACTCCAAAAGTAGTGAATTCATAATCATCAAAAAACATACAAAAATCAAATAAACAATCAAAATCCTAAATGTAGTCTAAATCAAAAGTTTCATATCATTCACATCATCATTGATCCAAATCAAACCAAAAAATCATCATTGACAACAAAAATTTGAGGTCACAAATGTATTTCAAAATCATTTGTCTCAAATAAATCATAACCTTGAATGGTCCCAACTAGATTCTAATATAAAATATCTATGGAGTTTAATCCTAGGGAATTAAGGGATTCTAATGTCAGTGATCAACCATATGGAATGCCTCAAACAAGTGAGCTTCTTCCAACTAAAACACAACCTTCAACTACAGTACAACCTCCAACTACAACTAAATCTCAAGTGGAAACAATTTACATTGAAAAAGAACAAAAACCACGTGAAGTCACTCCCTCAGATATACGAGAATTACAACAAAGTCAAGATTTCCTTCATGCGATGGAAGTATTGATGAAACAAGACCCCACACATTACATGCTAAACTTGCATAATTAGGTGTCAAGCTTCCATCAAACTTTGATCTTAACACATTAAAGGAACAATCTTTTGAACAAATGACACAATCACAAGATCAACCTTTTGCCCAAATATGCTTCAAGGAATTGCCCACAAGGGAATGAGTCCTTCATACGTAATGTGATTCAATAATCGCCAAAACCATCAAAATTTGTTCAAAGTTCACCAATAATGACTATACAAGGGGTTTCTCAAATGAATCATTCAAATCAACATGGTAATCCCTTACATAATACTCAAGTTAAAAACAATACTATGTAATGACCCAAGCTCTGGATCAATTGATTTTTGATTTATTCCTTATTGGATTCACAAAGGTTGTCATCCAATATTATCTTAAAGTTAACTGAGTTTCCAATTTATAAATGAAATGAACTCTGAATAATGAAGTCAAATACAAGTATTAATTTGATAATAGAAATTTGACAAATAAATATGATAGCTATTTCTTATTTATCAATTAAAATCATGTCTTTGAATATACAAGAGGCTTAGACCTCTATTATTTCGTTGTTTTTGACTTTGTCTTTATATTCCTATGATTTGCAAGTAGGTGTTATATCTGAATTTTCATTTACTATCCATTCATCCTGTGAACCTAGATCCAAAACCTACAATAGCACAAGAAACGAACAACAAATTAGACCGAATGCAAGCTAGAATGTAGATTCCTCAAGAAATTCATTTAAATTGCCAAAGAGAGAGAGGAATGAAATGAAGAACACAACAAAACTTAAAACATAAAAAATCCTATTCTAAAGCAAAGAAAACCCTTAATCTCTTGAAGGAATTGGTGCCAATTTGATGTAAAAATTGGCCCTTTCCCAACTCCAATGATGCAATGGTGATTTGGTGATGAAAGTTGATCCACTTTGATGAAGAGTGATGAGTGCTCCAAGATAAAAATCTGCATAACCTAGCCATAAACTCAATGATATGGATTTAAGGCAAGGGTTACCTATTGTTTAACTTTAGTAGGAAAATTGAGATGTAAATCCAAGTGTTTAGAAACCTCTAAGGATGTGAATCCCAAGGGCAAGCAATAACACATGAATTTGGTCAATTGTATTTGCCTCCTAAAGGGTTTGAAGTTTTGATGATGATGTTAAATTTTTGTTTCCAAATGTTTTCGAATAAGCAAAGCGTTTTGTAACCAAGAACAAGCACAACCTTATGGAGATGAAAGACAATATTTGTTGAGTCCCCACTTGGACAAGTCCAGCTACGCTTATCTTTAGTGAATGGTTAGATGCTTGACCCCACTGGCTCCCCTCCACGGTACTCACTTATACGGGGCAGCCAAGCATCAACACCCATGAAACTCCCATGGCATGCTTTCCATTTCTACTAAAGATCATAAAAGTGTGGGGCGGCTTTAGAACGACCGTTCTTGCACCAACAAATAGATAGGGATTTTGGCCTTTCTACAACAAGGGTTTTAATTCAGACTTTTTGTTTGTAGGAGTTGACCCAACGTGGTGAGAGACCATTGTTTCCCTTCTTGTCGGAGCCAACTGCGTGATACTGGCGTTTATCCCAATACCCACATTTATATCCCAGCTGGGAATACTCTCGGGTTCAGAGTGTTACCAGTTGAGTCATTCCTTGAAGTGAGTACTTTTTCCCCAAGGAAGGCCCTCTAAGATAAACAATAGCGAGTAAATGTATTCATAGTTCGATCAACCTTCGTTTAGAAACAAAGGGAGAACACATGCAATAGATTTACTCACACTCACACAATTTGTTCAATTTTAAACCCAAATTGAAGTGTATATGGGTAATTACTTATGCAACTTAATGTCACCAAAAGCCTTTTGATTCTCAAGATCATCGTGAGGTGTGAGAGAAGCGCATATGTCTTTTGATGACATTACTTTGTGTACGTAATTACAAAATAATGCAAACACTTGTTCATTTTAAATCCACAAAGCAAAAGTGAATTCATTTTAAAGCACCAAAGTAAGTGTGACAATTTGCCTTGTTCAATTATTAAACCCAAAACAAACTCTAGTAAATTTGAGTCCTAATGTTCTTTTTAAGCCTTTGTAGCAAGAATTTAAAAGGTTCTTTTTAAAGCCCAAAATGAAATTAGTAAGTCCTAAGCATAAAAAGATGACAATTTTTTCTTTAAGAGGAATAATGAATCCTCCAAGAGTGTTAAACAAACACTAGAGTGTTTAAAAACACTTGTTTTTGTGAAATGACATCATCATGCTTCCTTTCCTTTTCATCTTTGATCGATCCAACTTTATACTCCCCTCCAGCGGTGCAATCCACGAAGGCGTCATAGTTTGATTTCACCAGTGGTGCTATATAGTGTCGCTTACCAGTCAGTGTCGCTCTACAACTAGACCAATGAGCATGAAGGTGTTTCCCTTTTGGCCAATGGTGCAGTTCATATTTTTGAAAGATTCTCGTGGGTCAAACAGGTTCAGCGACAGTTTAGAATTCAAAATTATCGACGGGAAGTCAGAGGCGTCGCAATTTGGAGTTGTCAGTGATTCTATATAGTGACACTAGAGAACCAGCGGTGCTAAACAGCGACAATGAGCTTCCAGCGGTGGAGTTTTCTTGTAGACAAAGAAAAACACGAAAATTTTGACAAAAATATGATTAGAAAACGAGATTAGCCCTCCTTCTAGCGCCAAAATGTGAACCTAGATCCCAAACCTGCAATAGCACAAGAAACAAACAACAAATTAGATCAAATGCAAGCTAGAATATAGATTCCTCAAGAAATTCATTTAAATTGCAAAAGAGAGAGAGGAATGAAATGAAGAACACAACAAAACTTAAAACATATCAAATCCTATTCTAAAGCAAAGCAAACTCTTAATCTCTTGAGGGAATTGGTGCCAATTTGATGTAAAAATTGGCCCTTTCCCAAATCCAATGATGCAATGGTGATTTGGTGATGAAATTTGATCCACTTTGATGAAGAGTGATGAGTGCTCCAAGATAAAAATCTGCATAACCTAGCTATAAACTCAATGATATGGATAAATATTGCTAAAGATTTGAGCATAGTAAGTTTACTCAAATTGTGGATGCCAAATATAGTAGAGGAGCTCTCTATTTATAGAATGACAAGTTGAAAGAATGCCCAAAATAGAGCAATGTGGGACTAAATTTCATCCAATGGCAAAGTGTCACTTGTCCAAATGTGAATGGGCCAAGGGTGTGGAAGTTTTGATGAATGTGCCAATAAATGCCAATATTTGAATTTTGAAATTGTATTAATGGCAAGGTGGAGGGAGAGTCAAATGGAGTTATGGCCACTTGGTTCAATGCAAAAGGACTTGTAAAAGGGAATGAATTCTTTGTTGGAAGGACAAAGTCAACTTAGATTTGAATTTCAAATTTGAAGAACATTCTCCAAAGATGCCATGTTGAAGATAAATAGAGATTTAATAAATCAAATAACTCTATTTTCATGTGCAAGTGGCAAAAGATGGAGGATGGTACATGAGAAGAGATTAAATTAATCAAGGTTAATTAATTTAATGAAGGATTAGGTGATTTGACTAATTGATTTAGATTTGTGGGTTGAAATAAATCAAAAAGAGGTGAAAATGATTAAGACCTAGTTAAATATTTTGATTTATTTAACCAAAGGGGGTGATATTAGCTTAAATTAAACAAGGTTTAATTTATTTAATTTAATAGAGGAACTATAGAGATTTAATTAAATAAAATGAATTATTTAATTAAAACAGAGATTTAGGAATTAATTAAATAAAGTGGTTTATTTAATTAACGAGAGATAATGACTTAACAAGATAAAATTGATTTATTTTATTAAGAGATGAAATGTGATGAATTTAATCAAATAAAGGTTATTCGATTAAATGGTTAGAACGAGGGATGATTTAGGATGAAATGGTGTTAGTAGTCAGGATCAGATGCACAATGTTAATCAATACATTTTACGTGTCTACATTTTTCCCCTCTTTGAAGCAATGCACTCATTGCGTTGGTTCAAAGAATAAACGGTCTCGATCAAATCCAAAAAAAAATCATTTTCAAAATTTTGCCCCACTGCTGCCCTGGTGAGAGAAAACATGCTAATATACTGCCCCCTCGAGAGATTGGACGAACATTTTGATTTTTGGGTGATATCGCGAAAAAAAGAGGACAAGGTTCCCGACAAGTCCAGAAACTCTCCAGGAGACCAAAAATGTGCCTAAACGCAATAACACGATGTAAAATAGGCCTCAATAGGTTCAAGAATTCAAAACCCTGGCTGGAGAGCCAAACAGGGTCAAAAAACCCTAATTTTCAGGCTTAAAAAGGCTCTGAGGGGTCACTTTTGATTCATTTTCACACAGCCTTTTAGCGATTATGCAATTTGAGCTCTGATATTTTGACGAGATGGCACAACGACAGCTTCCAATGCATATTTTTGGTTGAGTTCGAACATACCAGCAACCTCCCGACATTGGGGCACCGATAAGTGATCCTTACTTGAGCTTCGTTTTTCATTTTTCGTGCTTATTTAATGCTTTTAAACTTAGCTTATCTGCAGCAGTGGTATATAGCACCGCTCAAAATTCAAACTACACCACTCGGTGGCTTAAACTGACCCGCCATCGTGGAATGCACCGCTGCAGTGGAGTTTGGAGTTTGAAAACAAACTTCAAACTTCGACGCATATGCTACCTCCAGCGGGGGCATTTCAAAGTCTAATGCGGCCGTGGACTTTCAACTAAGATCTTTGCCAAACTGCACCACTTTTAGAAAAGTGCACCGCAGCGATGCATTTTAAGACTTTGGCAGTCCCAGCGTTGTAGTTTAAAATTCAAACTGCGATGCCTTCACAAATAGCGACGCTAGGCTAGATTTTTGGACGCTCGAAATAAAATTTCTCAAAATTTTTAACATGGTGACCTTTCCTGATGCAGGACGCGGCGAGGGAGCTCTATTCTTGGGAGCATAGATCACAAGAAATTTTTAGTTACCTGCGAGATATGAGCGATAGGGAGCAGGATTGGCTACGGGACATGGGACTATGGTACATTGCTTATGCAGCACCTGTGCAGACCCACCTTGGGATGATGTCAGCGCTTGTCGAGAGATGGCAAAGTGAGACCTCATCCTTCCACCTTCCTACTAGCGAGGCCACCGTCACCCTGGAGGATGTGTGGCAGATCCTTAGATTGTCGATTCATGGGTGGTGCGTTATTCACGACATGGATGCTAGACGGGACGCTTGTCACACAGTCCTTGCTACGGAGGATGTTATATATTGCGAGGGTCAAATAGAGTTAGAGCATCATAGGGCCCTGACTTCACCCTTCTGCCTGGTGGTTGCAGTGATCATTTCAGGTCTCGTTGCCCCAGATCGGTGAGGCTGGTATTTCAATCCTAGTTAGGGGCTCTACTGGGAACAGATGGTGATGTGCGACAAGTCTGTTCGTTTTGCTTGGAGGCATGTTCTTCTAGCCTCCCTCTACAGGGATTTGCACAAGTATGTCTACCTCGATGACAGAGCACTTGGAGCAGGTGTTATGCTTCTTCATGTGTGGGCGTGGGAGCACATCTTCGTTCTCCGGCCACAAGTCATTCTAGTGTCAATGGGGCCTGATGATCCCCTAGTGTGGTGCTATAGAGGTGGTGTGTCTTTTACACACATAGGCAAGCACGAGATTCCTCACTGGAGGAGGGTCCTGGACGATATGCAGGTTTTCACATGGTGCTCGTACCTTGGTCACCCCAAATGGGTCGATGATGCACAACAGATATTCTTTGCCCACCAAGACCACTTTATGCAGGGGCGGGAGCATACAATGGTCAAGAGATACCTACCAGGGCATGTTTAGCGTCAGTTTGGTGAGCCACAAGACCGACCAGATGATGCCTACATGGCTATTTTTGCTCGCATGGTATCGCAGGGTTCGTGGGGGCAATACATTCCTGCCTCTGAGGAAGTAGACAGCTTTAGACAGTTGGTGGCCCAGCCATGGGTATATGATTAGGGACCCGTAAATCTAGGCATGACACAGGCCTACAGAGATTGGTTTCGGCCACCCCTATGATTGACAGTTCTAGGAGCACCCTCCGCTCGATGGAGATCGAGGGGCAGAGGGGGAGGACGAGGACGGAGAGAGGGTGAGTGGAAGGATCAACCGGTTAGGGTTCTAGTTCAGCCAGTCCAAGCAAATGTTCACATGCAGGATCAGGCAGATGCACCACCACGAGTTGAGGGTGAGGATTAGCCTCATGTGCAGCCCCCATGAGCACAGCCAGCAGGACAGCTAGATCCCTAAGATGCACTGATTACACAGATGTAGGCTCAGGTTCAGACTTTGATAGCAGAGAGTGATCAGGCCAGGGCCGAGAGAGACCAGACCATTTTGTAGAGGCAGGCCACAGAGCTACAAGCGGCTGCAGAGATGGGTCAGAGATAGCAGTTAGAGAGCATGGCGTCCTCCTCCTCTCAGAGTATAGTGCCTCTTCATTCTTATAGGGAGGCCATCTGGGAGGCAGACTATTATCAATTGCATTATCATCAGGTCGTACCTAGAGCAGACTAGGCCCCAGATTACTCACAGCGGACCAGCCACAAACCGATAGAGGGTCATGGTGACAGGGGTGAGGGAAGCAGACAGGAGGGGTAGACCTTATTTTGATCGAGATATTATTCTTTTGTGCCATATGGGCTCATTTTTTATAGCCTGTTGGGCCTTTTTGTACTTATTGACATACACATGTATAGTGATCTGATTATTTTGTACTCTAATAGTTATCCGATGATATATATGAGATGATGATGTTGATATGATGTGATGTGTATCATTTATTTATTATGCATTTATGGATGGTTCTATTTCTATATGCTATGCAAGAATGTTATGGTATTATGCGATGTATGTATGGATGTATTTCTTTGTGATGATGTATGCATTATGTCATGGTTATGCGACTAATAGATCTATATTATGCTTCTAATAAATGACATGGATATGCAAATGGATTTATATGATATATGGATGGATGATATGTACATTTTATATGATGATGTAATCTATATGATGATTTATGTATGTTGATGCAAATGTGATGATTTTAAGATGCTTAGAATAACCAATCTATATTATCCTAAACAACTTAAATGATAATGCAATGCATGTGAGATGGATGATGTGATATGCAAAATGGTATGGAGATGATTTATGGTGTATACGCAAAATGATATGTGAGTCATGGTTATAAATTCTTTTATATTTATGGATGGATGTATGCTTTTAATGTAATGGATTTTATAATGCTTATGTTCCTATTTTAATTGTGTGTTGAATGCTTATAATGGTATGGAATGATTTATAAAATGAAATGCAAAAAATGATTGCGATGTGGTTATTTATGAGATTTTCTATATGATATGGATGAATGATGGACGATATGTATGTTTTTATGATTATGTTTGATGCAATGTGAATGCAATGATCATGCTCTATATGATATGCCTTGATGGTGTAAATGAGATGTTTTTTGAGAATAACAAATATATATTATCCTAAACATGTTAGAAGATTGTGAGATGTATGTGATGCATTTATTATGATGTGATGTAATATATGAAGTGATATGTTAATGCAAAGTAGTATGATGATGCTTTATGTTATGCAAAATGAATAAGATGTTCATAATAAATGTTTTTATGAGATGGTCTATATGAATATGTATGTTTATAATGCGATGGATTATCTATAATACGCATGTACCTATTATGTTTGATTTATGCAATAGATGGTAATATGAAATGATTTATGCAAATGAATGTTATTCTATGGTTTATGCGATGAATTCCATGTGATGAAAAATAGATGTGCTTATTTATGAAAAATGCTTATAATAACATATTTATATGATGATGGAGATGCAATGCATATGTTTCCTATATGATATGTTATGCAATATGCTAATGATTTGTGGATGCAAGATTGATGATGATGATGATTAACTGTTATAGTACCTTGTTAGCATGAAGAGCAAGAAGGGATGAAAGAGAAGAAGACATTCCAACAAGACATAAGATGATGAATATGCAAATGATGATGACTACTTGCCATGGAGTTAGGATTTTCAAAGGGCCAATTTCCTTATGTTTGAAAACACACATGGTACGAACCGGATTGTTCAAAGGAATGAGTCTATAGAACCTTGTGAATTTTTTGCTTATTTTGATATGTTGCTTTTGATTGCACTTCCTAATGTATTTCTTGATGACTTTTCGAGTGTGACTCCTAAATTTTGAACTTTGGCTCAAGGACTTTCGTTTCAGGATTTTGACTTTCTTGGAAATCATGAGGAATTAACACATGTGAGCCAATTTTGTTTATCTTTTCTTAGTCATTTTGTTTTACCACAAATGCTTCTTTGATTAGATTTCCAAACTAGATGTCCAATGTCTCAATTCCTTCAAATCCCACAAAGTATGTTATGTGGAATTTTGATGAATTTAAGGCAAGGGTTACCTATTGTTTAACTTTAGTAGGCAAATCGAGATGTAAATCCAAGTGTTTAGAAACCTCTAAGGATGTGAATCTCAAGGGCAAGCAATAACACATGAATTTGGTCAATTGTATTTGCCTCCTAAAGCGTTTGAAGTTTTGATGATGATGTTAAATGTTTGTTTCCAAATGTTTTCGAATAAGCAAAGCATTTTGTAACCAAGAACAAGCACAACCTTATGGAGATGAAAGACAATATTTGTTGAGTCCCCACTTGGACAAGTCCAACTACACTTATCTTTAGTGAATGGTTAGATGCTTGATCCCACTGGCTCCCCTCCACGATACTCACTTATATGGGGCAGCCAAGCATCAACACCCATGAAACTCCCATAGCATGCTTTCCATTTCTACTAAAGACTGTAAAAGTGTGGGGCGGCTTTAGAACGACCGTTCTTGCACCAACAAATAGATAGGGATTTTGGCCTTTCTACAAGGGTTTTAATTCATACTTTTCGTTCGTAGGAGTTGACCCAATGTGGTGAGAGACCATTGTTGCCCTTCTTCTCAAAGCCAACCGCGTGATACTGGCGTTTATTCCAATACCCACATTTATATCCCAGCTAGAAATACTCTCGGGTTCAGAGTGTTACCGGTTGAGTCATTCCCTAGGGTGAGTACTTTTTCCCCAAGGAAGACCCTCTAAGATAAACAATATCAAGTAAATGTATTCATAGTTCGATCAAACTTTGTTTAGAAACAAAGGGAGAACACATGCAATAGATTTACTCACACTCGCAAAATTTGTTCAATTTTAAACCCAAATTGAAGTGTGTATGGGAAATTACTTATGCAACTTAATGTCACCAAAAGCCTTTTGATTCTCAAGATCGTCGTGAGGTGCGAGAGAAGCGCATATGTCTTTTGATGATATTACTTTGTGTACGTAATTACAAAACAATGCAAACACTTGTTCATTTTAAATCCACAAAGCAAAAGTGAATTCATTTTAAAGCACCAAAGTAAGTGTGACAATTTTCCTTGTTCAATTATTAAACCCAAAACAAACTCTAGTAAATTTGAGTCCTAATGTTCCTTTTAAGCCTTTGTAGCAAGAATTTATAAGGTTCTTTTTAAAACCCAAAATGAAATTAGTAAGTCTTAAGCATAAAAAGATGACAATTTTTTCTTTAAGAGGAATAATGAATCCTCCAAGAGTGTTAAACAAACACTAGAGTGTTTAAAAATACTTGTTTTTGTGAAATGACATCATCATGCTTCCTTTCCTTTTCGTCTTTGATCGATCCAAATTTATACTCCCCTCTAGTGGTACAATCCACGAAGGCGTCGTAGTTTGATTTCACCAGTAGTGCTATATAGCGTCGCTTACCAGTCAGCGTCGCTCTACAACCAGACCAATGAGCATAAAGGCATTGCCCTTTTGGCCAATGGTGCAATTCATATTTTTAAAAGATTCTTGCAGGTCAAATAGGTTCAGCGGCGCAGTTTAGAATTCAAAATTATGGGCAGGAATTCAGAGGCGTCCCAGTTTGGAGTTGTCAGCGGTTCTATATAGTGACACTGGAGAACCAACGGTGCTAAACAGCGACAATGAGCTTCCAGCGGCAGAGTTTTCCTGTAGACAAAGAAAAACACAAAAATTTTGACAAAAAGATGATTAGAAAATGAGATTAGCCCTCCTTCTAGCGCCAAAATGTGAACCTAGATCCCAAACCTGCAATAGCACAAGAAACAAACAACAAATTAGATCAAATGCAAGCTAGAATATAGATTCCTCAAGAAATTCATTTAAATTGCAAAAGAGAGAGAGAGGAATGAAATGAAGAACACAACAAAACTTAAAACATATCAAATCCTATTCTAAAGCAAAGCAAACTCTTAATCGCTTGAGGGAATTGGTGCCAATTTGATGTAAAAATTGGCCATTTTCCACCTCCAATGATGCAATGGTGATTTGGTGATGAAAGTTGATCCACTTTGATGAAGAGTGATGAGTGCTCCAAGATAAAAATCTGCATAACCTAGCTATAAACTCAATGATATGGATTGTAAGTGTGGAAAATGTAAACTAAATACAATTAAATACACCTCTTAATGAAACATTGTATCAAGATTAATCAACAATTAAACTAATTTAAAACAGAGAAAATCCTGAAAGCGTCCCATTGTCTCCTATCTCCAAAAATTTATCAAATTACAGAAGCTCTCAGATTTGTAAGCACCGTAACTATTTAAAATGCCTATCTAGAGAATGGAATGGATGTTAAATGCAATGATGTGATGACTGCTAATTATTTCTAAATGATATGAAGCTACTGTAAATGAAGTCTGATGGATGAAAGCTACAGTAAAAAGAAACTATGATGTTGTCGTGTTATGAAATCTACTGATGCCATGATACTATGATGATACTAAAATGCTAATGCTAAATGATTGCTTGGTTGCTTGAGTACTAATTCCTACAGAGTAAGTTTGCATAAAGGATGATAATTCTTGAATCATTTTGATGCTTCAGAAGGTTGTATATATAGATTCCCGGCAACACATTTGCACAGGGGTAACACAACAGAGGCTGAAATTAAATCTAAAGATTTGAATGGTATGAGATGAGAAGGTGGAGTTGATCATGGAGGATTGTTCCTCCCCATGAAAACACCAGGCAAGACGAGAGGAAAGATTTGAGGCAGAAGATTGAGAGGATTTCCTGCAGGTTTGTCCCCGAGGCTTTTCTCGTGAATGATAGTTGCATTAATTAGATTTTGAAAAATATAATTTTATTGGTGAGTGAATAGAGGGATTTGATTTATGCATTTATTTAAATATTTTTGGTTTATTTAAATTTAGCAAAAGAGGAATAAATAATTTAATAAAATAAACTATAGAAGTTTGTTTATTAAATAAAATAGAAGAGAAGTATGATGAAATAATTAAATAATGCCAACTATTGAAGTTGTATATTTAATTTAAGATAGAATTTAATGGATAAAGTATAAAAGAAATAATAATGATAATAATTAAATAAAAAAAAAGTATTTAATTTTGTTTATTTAATTAAGAGGAAAATATGATAAGATAGAAGAACTAATAGTGAACTTCATATAAATAAATATTTCTATTTATTTACTAAGTAGATGAATTTAAGATTAATTAATCAAATAAGTCATATTTAATTAATTAGATTCTCCAGACCATTTTTAGGTGTCTACATTTTGCCCCTCTTTGAAGTGATGTGTTTACGCATTGCTTTCAAAGAAAATTTTGTGCTGCTGCTCCTAGTATCAACAAGAAAAAAAATTCAGAATGCCCCAGACATGATTTTCAGGTGATTGATGGATATGTGCCCTTGGGAGATAAATTAATGAATTTTTTTATTTTTTATTTTTATTTTTTTGGAATTTTTCATTTTTTTATGATTTTCTGATGATTTAATATAGATTCGATGAAGATTTGATGAAAAAATAATTTATCTCCTGATAATTGATGTAGAAAGTTGTCCTGAATAAGTTTCAATTAATCTCCCCTCAAAAAAATTAAATCAATGTCATAAAAATCCCTTTTTGAAATAACCTATAAAAGGTTAAAAAGGTCCTTTTCAAAATCATTTGTAGATTGTGACTTTTGAAAGTTTGAGAGAGAGATTTTGTGCTACGTGGAGCAAGATGTCGATTCCCTTTCACACTCACCGTTTTGAGCATGTTTGACGACATCAGCGGACGGCCGCATTCGAACCTCTGGTATGTCCATAATTTTTTCTTGGTTTTCGTGCATTTTTCATTTTTTAGTGTATTTTCAATTTTTTACAAAAGAAACTTGTTTTAGCGCTTCAACATTCCGTTGTAGCGCATTTTGACTCCATTGTAGTGCTTCTAGGATCT
Source organism: Sequoia sempervirens (assembly GCA_007258455.2). Classification (NCBI taxonomy): domain Eukaryota; kingdom Viridiplantae; phylum Streptophyta; class Pinopsida; order Cupressales; family Cupressaceae; genus Sequoia; species Sequoia sempervirens. The sequence continues at coordinate 100,776 of VDFB02345355.1, forward strand.
GTGTTAGCGCTTTTGATCTTTTAGTGCTTTAAGAGTCTATTTTAGCGTGTTTATAGTGTAGGTTGGCGCTTTTCAAATTTTAGCACTTAGGATAGATGTTGTAGCGCTTCTTTGAAGTAGATTAGCGCGTCAAGAGTTTTAGCGCTTAGGATAGATTGTGTAGCGCTTTTAAGGTCTGTTTTAGTGCATTTCAAGTTTTAGCGCTTTTACGAAAAACATTAGCGCTTTGACCCGATAAAATGGCGCTTTTGATAAATTGGCACTTTGTTTAAATGTAATAGCGCTTTTATCTGATGAAATGGCGCATTTCTTTGTTTTAGCGTTTATAATGTCCTTGTAAGCGCATTTATATCAAAGTGTCTGTGAATTTTATTTTTTTTCTTGATGTTCTTGATTTCTGATCGTATCAGTTGTTGATGTGATATGAATGATTTGTCTAATCAAATACATGATTTTTCGATCTCATGATAGGTGAGGTTTGATGTTTTGTTTTGATCATAATTACCCTCATGATAGGTGAGGAATAATTAGAATTGACTTACCTCATGATAAGCGAGGTTGATTTTGATGTGTTGATGATGACTTCATGATAGGTGAGGTTGATTTGATGCATTGATGATGACCTTATGATAGGTGAGGTTGATTGGATGTGTGCTCATGAGATTTGATTAGAATTCTCACCAAGAGCTGACTTGATTTGATATGGTATCTTGATGTTATTTGATGATTTGACATGAATTTATTGACCTTGATTTTTGTTGTGATAATAGGAGCGATTAGGGAACCTCCAGATTCAAGAGCGTTTCCCTTGGACATTTGATCTCATTCCTAGGCTGGCACAGCCTGAGACGGACATCATCACACGTTGTGGATTGTCTCCTCTTCTTTACATGCCCCATATTAGGATTAATCGGGGTTTGTTGACAGCTCTAGCTGAGAGGTGGCATAGTGAGCACAACACCTTTCACCTTCCTACTGGAGAGATGACAGTCACCCCAAAGGATGTTTGGCGGATCCTTCAGCTTCCGATTGTTGGAGATGTTTTCGTATATGATTCGAGAGAGTAGGGTGGGACTGATGCTCTTCGTAGAGTGTTTCAGGATGATCGTATTGCAGGAGAGTGGATTCCATGGTGTGACATGGTTGATGCATATGCCACTTTGCCGACAGTACTTGTTGGTTTCATTGGCAGATTCCTTAGTCCTGATCGTAGGTCTAAGGGATTTTCAGTTGGTTGGGGCCGAGTTCTGGAGAGCATGGTTGTTCATGGCACCTGATTTGCTTGGGGCATGTGTTTGCTTGCCCAGTTATATCATAATTTACATTCAGTTGTGTATCTCAGTGGTCGTAGTTTATTGGTCAGCGTTACTTTACTTCAAGTATGGGCGTGGGAGCACATGCTGTCACACGTCCAATTCCAGTTGGACAAAGGCCACCTAGGAGACCTTATGTATTATGATATTCTGGCAGGTTTACCCAGTCTAAACTGGGTAAGTTAGAGTATTGGAGGAGAGTGATTGATGATATAGAGTCTGTGACATGGAATCCCTACCTAGATTGTGATCATTGAGATGATGATGATGTTCAACTACCATTTCTTTGTCAGTCGATGATCTCGATTGGTCGTGCTTGTCAGGTTTTAGAGAGATTCTTGATCAAACATGTCTACAGATAGTATGGGATGGTATAGGGTATGCCCCAGGGTGTCGCTCACTATGTGTGTCGGTAGTCGGATATAGCAGATTGGGGGCCTTGTTTGTCATATGTTGTAGCAGTTTAGCAGTTTCAGGCTTTATAGCCCTTTATGTGGGACATTTAGCCAGATATTGTCGAGGCTCCTCTTACAGCAGATTATGCGGAGTATTGTGCTTTGCATCCATTTCCATGCCTAACTATTCCAGATGAACCTGCCCCATTACATGCTGAGGAGGATGTTTCTATCACTCATGGTCATAGACGAAGGAGAGAGCATGTTGGAGGAGTTGAGGCAGAGGATGTTGATGTGGTTGGTGACGCAGCGGTCAAGCCTGAGGTTGATGTTGGGGTAGAGAAGGATGTTGGTGGTGAGGAGGATGTTGGTGGCGAGAGTAGTGGAGATGAGAGCAGCGGAGATGAGAGATTTGATAGTGGAGAGGTTGTAGTTGGTTCAGGTCCTACCTTAGATTTGCCTGGTGAGACTATGCCTCGTAAGAGGCAGGATGTGGGAGATGTTTCAGTGCAGCTGTGGATGGCAGATCTTTAGGTGCAGTTAAAGACTGTTCAAGAGTAGCTTCTTCATACATAGGGTTTATTAGAGGAGACACAGGCTCAGATGCAAGTACAGGCTGAGTTGCATACAAAGACTCTTTCAACTATGCAGGCTCAGTTAGTCACAACGCAGTCGTAGATTGTAGCATTGATAGCTGAGAGGGATGCGGCGAGACAGACATTCGGGACAGCTCAGGCTCAGGTTACCTTATTGACAGCCGAGAGAGATGCGGCCAGGCAGACAGTTGGGATAGCTCAGGCTCATCTTACTTCATTGATAGCAGAGAGAGATGTGGTCAGGTTTGCAGCAGAGGGTGCTCAGGCTTCAGTTGATAGATTACAGATACTAGCATATGGTACCTCCTTGACAGATTACATGCGAGAGGTTGCTCGCATTGGTGAGGAGATTGAGTTTTATAGAGTGAGGTATTATGATGCAGTGCCCTCTGAGTAGAGAGTGAGCTATGTGAGGTCTCGTTCTAGTAGGTCACGATCCAGGACTGTCAGTGCAGGTGTTACTTAGTCGTTACCCAGAGATCCTAGGGATCCCAGCTCCTCTGGTGGTAGGGGTCTTGATCCTGCTATGCCTACACCATCTAGAGCTAGCAGCACATGATTGTATCTGTGATGTACTTTGATTATCTTGATGTACAACCATTATTGATGTTCTATCTCTCTTCATTTTAGACATCATTGTATACTTGACATTGTGATTTTGATATATATGAGATGCAATAGATTCTACGGTCTATTATGTGTTTTATTTGATTTTCCAATGGATACATTTTGTTTTGATGTTTATATGCTATGTGATGGTTTTATTATCATGATGTTATGCTTTGATATGATGTTGTTCTATCTATGATGCAACTAATGGTAATGTATGGATACATCGTATATGGATACATGATTTATGATGTACATGGATCTATGATGTATATGGATTTATGATTATGGATTGATGTGTGTAGATGATATACTATATGTGATGTAAGTGTTACTTATTGGATGAAAATGTGGAATGATACATGTAATAAATTGATGGAATTTATTATCAAATGGATGGATTATATGTGAATATGTGATACAACAAAAGGATGAATGTGATGATTGTGATGTATTTTAAGTATAGTTGAATGATATAGATATATGTATGTTGAAATGATTGAATGATGAAATGATTATTCAAATGTTTTGAATATATGCAAATGATTATGATGATTCAACCTATATGATTATGATGTTGGGTTTTTTTGTAATTGTCAAGTATACTCAGTTTTGTATGAAAAAAAAAAGATAATTTATTTAAGGAATGATTCACCAGTTTATTTTGTAACAAATACTCTGCAGATATATCACTATTATGGATACAGTCTACTTTTATTATGCAAATCTATATGTTGGTATAGGAATTTTAACAATACTTATGTGCTTTTGTATCATCATTGAGCTTTAAAATGTTGAAACTGAGTACAAGCATCAATGGTATAATATAAACTGATGATGACATAAGTACTACTTTCATGATTTTTGATATTGCAAGCTAACACAAGCATCGAGGTATAATTAAACCGAGATGACCTGAGCATTTCTTGCATAAAACAAACAAGAATAAACCACTTTCCTATGTGAATTGGAATGTCATCCATGATACTTTTGTAGAGCATTTCCCGCGACGATTCACACAGTAATTATGATTAATTCACAAATAGTAGACAAAGAAAAATACCATTTCTTCTTCCTAGCTTCTCTAGTTCAATACATCATTGAGTTGCTCCAAAGAAATGACAACATTGATCAAAAGTACAACATATCTTCCATTTACTTATAGTATTCAATCATTTATTCAGATTAGATCATCCATCCTGATTTTGTGATGTTTTTTGTGTTTTTCAAGATTTTGGATAAAACTAACCTAAAGACCTATCCTAAGGGCCTCGAGGGCTAATCAAAGATTAGCCTTGCCTACATTATAGATGGAGAGACCACGTAGTTCGACTGACACAGACACATGTTTTTGACTTTTTGAGACTGACTTTTATACCTATTTTTTTGGATTTTCTATTGTAAACTCGATGTTTGAGGTGTTTTTGATGATGATTGATATTCCATGTTGGGTTGTGTTTTGATTACTTTATATTGTTTTTGTCCATTTTGTGAATTTCAAGATTTATGTTGCCCCCAATGATTTTCAGATGTTTCCCCCAAGCCAGGGTGAGATATGACCATGTGATAGGAAATGATAATGGATGTAAAAAATTAATGACAGAGGAATCAAATGACCATGACATGTGTCCAAATAGATGGGAGAGATGGTTTTAAATCACAAATAGCGCCTATTTCCAGGTTTTCACTATATGTTTTTATTGCACCTTTTCTTTTTTTCTTTTTCTTTTTTTGTATTTTTCTGTCTTTTTTGTATTTTTCTGTCACCAGGATGCCTGTTTTCCAGGTTTTCATCAAGATAACCATTTCTAGAAACTAATTCATGCACTAAGTGATTCAGGTATAGAATTTTTTGAGATGGATGTTGATAGGTTCATCAAACAGATCCCCTTCGGGTGTAGACAATTGATATGCTCCTGATCCATACACTGATATGATAACAAAGGGACCTAACCAATTAGGTTCAAATTTCCCTTTCTTTTCTCTATCTTGTTGATTTTTAGGGTTTTCCTTTAGGACCAAGTCACCAACTTGAAAAATTCTAGGTTTTACCCTATGATTGTAACTCCTTGACATTCTTTTTTGGTAGGATTTCAAATGATTTATTGCTTGTTGACGGCGTTCATCTAGTAATTCCAGCTCTTGTAGCCTTGAAACTCTGTAATCTTCATCTGCTATGAGACCTTTTAGTGATACACAGAGTGATGGTATTTCTATCTCAATTGGTAGAATGGCCTCTGATCCATACACCAAGGCGCATGGTGTAGCTCATGTTGATGTTCTGATGTTGGTTTTGTAGGCCCATAATGCAGGATTTAACTGAACATGCAAATCACGTCCACCATCGTCTACCGTCTTCTTTAGTATTTTCAGGATTGTCTTGTTTGAGGCTTCTGCTTGTCCGTTTCCCTGTGGATAGTATGGTGTTGAAAAACGATGTTGAATATGGAATTGTTCACATAATTCATGGATGTCCTAATTTTTAAAAGGCCTTCCATTGTCTGAAATAATGGATTAAGGTACCCCATATCGACAGATGAGATAGTTGAGTATAAAATATGAAATATGTTTTCCAGTGACAGTTGTCAAAGGAACTGCTTCTATCCATTTTGTAAAATACTTTTTTGTTGTGATGATGAACTTGTGGCCATTTGACAAAGAAGGATGTATTTTCCCCACCATGTCCAGTCCCCATTGACAAAAGGGCCATGTGGATGTGAATGGTTGTAATTCTTGTGCCGGCGCATGAATTAGATTACCATGAATCTGACATTTTTGACATCTTTTAACATATTGATATACTTCCTTCTCCATATTAGGCTAGTAATACCCTAAACCGAGGAGTTTCTTAGCTAGGGTTAGCCCACTTGAATGAGTCCCACAAATACCTTCATGTACCTCTTGTAAGGATGTTTCAAATTCGTGATCCTCCAGACACCAGAGAAGAGTACCATCTAAACCTCGACGGTAAAGGATGTCAGCGATTAATGTATGTCGTGTTGATTGACAGATAAAGTTATGTTTTTGGTTTCTAGAGAGGTCAAGAGGAAGAATGTTGTCTTTGAGGTAAGTATAGATCTCTCCATATTGTGAGGGTTGAATGTTGGGTATGTGGCATATGGTCTGTGAATCAGGGTTATCGTATGCAGGACTAGATACTTGTTCAACCATAAACTCATATCAACCTTTCTTTTCTGATAATTGCAAAAGGGATGCAATTGTTGCCATGGCATCTATAGCTTTGTTTTCTGCCTGTGGTATTTGCTCGAACTTGATATCCATGAAGTATTTCTTTAGATCATCTATCATTTGCTTATAAGGCATGAGCTTCTCATCTTTTGTTTGATACTCGTTATTTACTTGATAAATGACAAGCTGTGAGTCCCCATACACTTGTATTTCTATGATTTTCCATTCAATAGCTATTTTGATGCCGATAATCAATGCTTCATATTCAGCTATATTGTTTGTGCATGGAAACATGAACCTATAAGATCTGGGAATAGTGTGTCCTTGAGGTGTGACAAATAGAATTCCTGCCCCCGCTCCTCTCTGTGTATATGATCCGTCAAAGTACAGTCTCCATTGTTGAGTTGTAATATTCATGATGTCAGCATTTGGAAATTCAATGTGCATTGGATGATGATGCTGTAATGGAGCTTTAGCTAGTTGATCTGCTATTACCTGTCCTTTGATGGCTCTCCTATCAACATATTGGATATCAAACTCACTCAATATCATGACCCATTTTGTAAGTCTTCCTATTAGTGCAGCTTTACTGAGTAAGTATTTTAATGGGTCTATTTTTGCTATGAGCCTGACTGTATGAGTCAACATGTAGTGTCGCAATTGCTGAGTTGCAAATACTACTGCTAAACAAAAAAATTCTATGAATGTATAGTTTATTTCATATCCGTTGAGAGTCCTGCTAATGTAGTAAACTGCTTGTTCTTTTCCTTCAAATCCTCTTGTGCTAATAGAGCTCCTAAAGATATTTCAGTTGTTGTAATATATAGTAATAGTGGTCTTTCTGCTATGGGTGGCATGAGTATCAGAGGTGTCACCAAATATTGCTTTATCTGTCAAAAGTTGTTTCACAGTTATGATCCCATTTGAATGAAACATTTTTATGAAGTAGATGATTAAATGGGTGACTCTTATCTGCTAGCTATGAGATAAATCTCCTGATGGATTGTAACCTTCCTTGTAGGGACCTTAATTGACTAATGTTTTTAGGCAGTGGCATCTCCATGATTGCCTTAACCTTAACTAGATCCACTTCAATACCTTTTTATGAAACTATGTAACCAAGAAGTTTTGTTGAAGTCACCCCAAAGATACACTTCTTTGGGTTCAATCTTACATTGAATTTTTCCAGTCTAGTGAAGATCTTATCAAGTATTTCCAGATGTCCTTCCCTAGTGTGTGATTTTGCTAAGATTCCATCCACATAATCTTCCATGAAAGTATGCATCATATCATGAAAAATTGTGGTCATTGCTCACTGATATGTTGCACCTGCATTTTTCAATCCAAAAGGCATGACATTCCAGCAGAATGTTCCCCAAGGGCAAGTGAATGTCGTCTTTTCTTGATCTTCAAGTGCTATTTTGATTTGATTGTATCTTGAGAATCCATCCATTATAGATAAAATGGCATGTCCTGTTGTTAGATCAACAATTATGTCCATGCTAGGCAAAGGAAAATCATCCTTTGGGAATGCCTTGTTTAAATCTCTAAAATCTATGCATATTCTAATGCTATGATCAGGTTTGGATACTGGCACAATGTTTGAGATCCATTCTGCATAATCTATGGATCTAATAAATCTTGCATCTAATAATTTTTTTAGTTCAGCTTTAACCAAAAGGGCGATGTGGGGGTGCATCTTTCTCAATTTTTGTTTGGCTAGTTTGATTCCCTTTGGTAGTGATAAATGATGCATTAGAAGTTGTGGATCCAATCCTAGCATGTCAGAATAAGACCATGCAAAATTTATTTGTTGTTGCTCAAAGAATCTAGTGAATGTCGGCTTTTCCTATTTTGTCATGGATGCTGCTAGATGTAAGATCTTTGCTTCTTCAGATGTTCCCAGATTTATAGACTGTGCTGGCTCTACCAATATTGATGATCTGTCATGGTAGTTTTCTGGGAAAGTGTTAAATCTTTCATCCTTCAGTGCCTCAGAAAGGTTTTCGCTGTTGGATACGTTCTTTATTTTTCTCTTTTCAAAATCTAATGCTACCTTAGAGAGGGTTTCATCATTAGATTTATTTTTCCTGTTATCATTTTTGCAACTGAAAGATTTGGCACCCTCTTGATGTAAAGTATCAATATGAGTGTTATGGATAGTACTTGTATCAGTTTTGTCACAGCATAGATAATTTATGATGGCGTCATCGTTTGAAAAGACTGGTATAAGACTAGGTTCAATGGTTTCTTAGTCAATAAGTTCGGGGTGCATTAATGGTAACAAGTCATCATATTGAACAAGGTCAATTGTTGTAAGTGTCATGATAGCTAGGTGGTCATAGTTATTGGTAGGATGTTCAAGGTCTATGACGGTACTCACCTCCAAGTTTTCTGACTCACTCGATGTCTGATCGTCCTCGCTTGAGTCATCAATATTTGTTGATCCCATAACAAATGTTCTAATTCCTGAACCTTGTCCCTCCTCTCGTAAGGGTGTATATGTTTGGATAATATCAATCTCTTTATTAGTATATGATGTAGCAGATAGATGATCCCATTCATATTCATTTGAGTCTGTGTCAGAGCCATCTCTCATTTGTAGTATCCTTTCCACTGCTTTTTGGGTTTCTTCTTCTTTTTGCTCAGTTATGTAGCCTAATCTCATTTTGTCTTTAGATTGTAATGTGAGAGGTTGAATGGGTTCAATAATACCATCCTTTCTCTTGCCAATTGGTCCTTGACCTTTGTAACCCATTTTCTCTAAAATGGCCTTCCCTTTTCCATACTGATCTGTTTTGATGCTAACGTTTGCTGATGTTGATACTTCCTCATCTTTGTATAGCCAACTGAGAATGGTTGTCTTCGGACTCCTCTTCGAGTGTACCCACTTTTATGAACCTTTCATTTAGAGCTGTGATGGGTTGTGATGATCTTGGAGACTTTAATATGGGATGTCCATATGTTTTTGGTGATGGGAGTAACTATGATAGGCACAAAGATTGCTCAAGAGAATATTCTCCAACATCCTCTTCCTTTATCTGAACCTTTTCTGAAAGTTGTTGTGATAATTCATTTATAGGACCTTTGGATTTTGATGTGTCTGTGACAGTTATTTCTTTCTCTAGATTCTTTTTCTCAACCCATTTAGATATAAAATTGGGTTGGCTATCCATAGTAGATGAATTAGAAGTATTGACTTCTCAGTTATGAGGTATCAGAGTGTCTTGAGTTGCTTTCAACATGCTGCAAATTTGTGGATTGTTGTTGTCAGCTGATATGGTGACTTCCTGTCCATTTACTAGAAATTTTAGACATTCATGGTATGTTGAAGGTACCGCTTGCATGTCATGGATCCATGGACGACCCAATAGTATGTTGTATGTTAGATCTCTGTCTAACACTTGACAAACAATGTTTTTGACAATCGACCCTACCTGGATTGGAAGTATGATAAGTCCTCTGGAAGACCTTTCCTCTTCATCATATGCCTTTATCATTATTTTTCTCTTGGTGTCAATGGCATTGTCAGAATAGCCTAGTGCATGAATTAGTTTCAAGGTACAAATATTTAGACCAGTTCCTCCATCTATCAGAACACGCTTAACATGGTGTTTATGGATGAGAACTTCGATATGCAAGGCTGCATTGTGTGGGTGATGTATAGATACATCATCTTGTTCAGAGAATGATAGACAATGAGGTGTGGTGAGATGTCCCACCATGGCTTGGAATTGACAAACATCCAAATTATTAGGGACCGTTGTAGCGATGAGAGCTTGTTCTAAAACTTCCTTATGTGATGGTGAAATTTTGAGAAGTTCTAAAATGGATATTTGTGCGGATATCTTTTGTAATTGGTCAATGATATTGTATTGATGTGATGGGGGAGCATTGTTTTTGGAGGAAATTCCTTTTAGTATTACCCTGGATTGTCCCCTTCTCGTTATATTGACTTGTGGATGATCTTGTGTTTCCCTTATTTTTAAAACATTGATTTGATTATCAAATGTTCCTGCATTTGTCCTCATATTCAGGGATTCAATGTTATTGCTATTTGTGTTATCCTTTTGGGTGTCAATGTCATTTTTCTCTACCTTGGAAAGGCAAAGAATGGTGGTGTCATAGACATAGTTTATACTTTTTCCCTTACCACTAGAAGAAGAAGACTCTCCTTTTTCATTGTTGGGTAATGGATTGATAAATGCACTGTGATCATTGTTTGTCTAAGGCCCTTCAACAAACACCTTCTTGGCTTCGATCAAGTCTTGTATTAGGTGTTTTAGTTGCATACAGTCGTTTGTCTTATATCCTCTATTGTTATGGAAATTACAATAATTTGCATCATTCCACCATGATGGTTTTACCTTTGGCTCCTAGTTTCCAGCTTCCGGTAAAGTAATAAGTTTGTTCGCAATGAGTTCTTTCATTGCTGATTCTAATGTTTGTCCTAATGGGGTGAATTTTCGTCGATTTGATTGCCTTTAATATGACGGTCATGATTCTCCATTGTTGGTGTTGTTGTTTTGGATAGTTCCCTAACTGTTGTTTTGGTTTTCATTTTGGTTTGCTTTGGCAGTTGACGTTGTCAAATTGAATACTGGTTTTACATTGTCAGTTGTAGGTTCATTATTTCTAGTATTTCTATTTTTCTGCCAAAATTTTGGCTTGTCATTGTTTCCATAGTGATTTGCATTGTTGGATGTTTCACTATAGTGCTTGATCACTCCTCGTTTGACTAGGGCTTCTTCGATTTTGAGCCCATTCTCAATTAATTTTTCAAATGTTGATGGACATTGTAATTCAAGTCGATAACTCATTTGATCATTTAAGTTGTCTATAAATAATTCAATCTTCTCCTCTTCAGGTATAAATCGAGGATACCTAGCGAACAACTTTCTCCATTGTTGTAAGAATGATAAAAATGTCTCACCATTTTTCTGTTTTAGATTATAGAGATCCTTTATGGTTACGTCATGTGTCATGTTGAAAGAGAATTGAGAGATGAATTTGTTAACCAATTCTTCAAAGGATTTGATCCCTGGTTGTAATTCTGAGAACCATTCCATGCAATGGGCTCCCAAACTCCTAGGAAATAACCTCTTGAGGTATGTATCTTCTTGCGCAAATTCGAGGCTCATTGTTCTAAATTCTCGTACATGGTCAATTAGGTCTGATTTTCCATTGCATTTGTTGTACTTAGGAAACTCACAATGTCTTGGGAAGGGTATCATATCCACACATGGATGAAAAGGGTAAGGACAAATGTCCTTTAATAAATATGTTTTTGTGGTTCTTGTTTGCATGTTTTGAATCTGTTGCTGTAGAATTTTCATTTGAGTTGTTAAAGCTACTACTTGATTTGTATCCTGGGTGTGGTTTGGTTTTGTCTCATTAGTTATAGGTGTTTCCTTCAATCGATTGATGTCAAAATCTTTCAGAAGTTTGGCACCTAACTTTGCTAACATTAAGGGGTATTTCTCCATGTCTTGTTCTAAGACCTTTTCCATAAATTTATGAAAATTTGGGTCTTGTTGTGCGTGTTGTATATCCTCTTGTGTTATTTCGTTGTTCTCATCTTGTTGGTATCGAAAAAAAGGGTTCTCTTCAGTCATGTTTAGATTTTTAGTTTCTTTTTCTCTGAGTTTTTGCCTTTGCAACCTTGTTAAGATTGGCATACAAGTTTTTGTTGTTTTCCCTCACTAAACTTAGATCTTCTATGTGGTGTTAGTGTCAATTTGATTTTTTTTTAAAGAAGCCAAAATAGAATGATGTATTCTATTAACGAGGCTAACTTAAAATTCCTGATTACTGAGTCTTTTTGTCTCGTGATGGTAGGATGTCAAAAATCTTGATGAGGAAACTTGGCTCACTAATCCAGGATTTGTTTTGATAATTTGGACACTTTGTATTTTGCAAGATCTGGTTTTTGTGTAAAACAATTTTAACTTGTAAGAGCCTACTTTGTTTCACGATGTTAGGACATTGTCTGGTCTGTAAAATCTTTGACTGGTAAAATATTATGTTTCTGTTGTTGGTCTATCTGACGGTTGTTCTGAATGTTTCTTTGTTTTTCCCCTTTTATGGACGCGCTAATACAGAGGGTAGAAGCACTAAAACAGAGCTTATAAGCGCTAAAACAAAGCATAGAAGCACTAAAACAGAGAGCAGAAGCGCTAAAACAAAGTTCAGAAGTGCTATGTTATTTTGTGGAAGCGCTAAAATAGAGAGCAAAAGTGCTAGAATGTTGGATACTGGAATTTCCTGGCAGTTTGGTTTGTTGTGACAGAAGCGATATGAGATTGTTCAGAAGCACCAAAACAGATTGTTGAAGCACTAAAACAGAGGGTTGAAGTGTTATAGTTTGTTTCAGAAGTGCTATAGTTTTTGTTTAATGCCAAGCAGGGTGTGGCAATATGGGTCTCTGAGCTACTATGTCTACTTTCTCTTCTTCTTTGTTCAAGATTGTGGATGTAGTAAGGAATTGATGGGGTGTTTCGTTCTTTTCAAAAATAAATGTCCTCAAACTATTGATGATGTCAGTTTGAGTTCCTTCAATGTGTACATTACCAGGTTGAAATATTGGTGTGGTTAGCCCTGGTTGTTTGAATGGGAGTTGTAGGTCACCAAATGGTCATAAGGTGGTAACTCTAAGGTTTCCAAAGTTTTGTCTACTGTAAGAACTGATCTGGTCTAGTGGAATATTCTATGGCAGGTTGTGGAATGGAGGATTGTCGAATATGATGACTATGGTTGAATTCCTGTGAAAGAGCGTTTCTTTGAATATAGGTTTGTGAAGTCAAAGGTTCTACAACATAATCATCAGTGTAACCCCTATCGAAATTATGGAACCTATGGAGGAATGTTCTATGATGAAGCAAAGTCTTCCTATTCTGATACAAAAAATGTCGTCTTTGCAAAAGATGTTTGTAACTAAGTGTTTTTTTTGGTTTTTTAATTCTCTTGGCCAAAGATTTTTTGACAAACTTAGTGGTTTTCCAATCTCTAATCATGTATGATTTTGTATTTTTCAGGATGATCTTTTATCTTAATTTTAATGATTTTGGAATACACAACACTCAAATGAAGACAGTTGTTTTTTAAGAGTTGTAATCTAAACAGATAGTGTATGTTCAAAAGAACCACGTATGGTCCGATTTTCACTGGTTTGATAACAAGAAGACACTTCAGACAGACTCACTCTTAATAGTCAAAAGGTCATCGTTATACTCAACAGCCCACAGCTTAAAATTGTGTCGACTCACACAGCCATGTCACCCCCTAGAGGGCGTGTAGAAACCCTAGTTTCCCTCTGTCTCTGAATCTGATGGTTTTTATGACTGTTTTGTGTATTTTTGGTTTTTTGACTGTTTTTGGGGTTTTTGCATAAATATGGTAAAATGCGATTTTGCTAGAAATTGGAAATAAATTCTATAAAAATGCTATAATGCCTTTACAGATAGAAAATACAAGATTTAAAGATGGTGAATCCTTTATTGATCTTCTGAATGTAATACAAGAAAGATCTGGCAACATGCAATAAGGAAATAGCAATATTTTAATGAAAGAACCTGGCAATAGCAGCAAGACTGAAAATACATAGATGGTACGGCTTTCACAAGATAGATATTTCTCCCTCCATCTAACAGGCTCCAATGATCCCAGATGCAACTGCGCCCACACTGGTGAAGATGAAAGACCAAAAGAGAAGGCGATTTTCTCTGGATGAAAAGTACGGCTTTCCACAAAGGTACGGCCTGCTGCAAATGGTACGACTTTAGCAGCAATAAATGAATTTGTACGGCTTTTCTTAAACTCTCCATATCTCCTTGAAATATGCGCCTCAATACAATAACCTTTCTGTAATGAATTTTTAACTGAAACTCTGAATGCAAATAAATACTGAATGCTCTGTAATTTCTTCTAGATGAAGAAATCTCTCAACTGGCAATAGATCAGGTGATATCTCACACCCTCTGAACTGCTTTCAATGGAGATGGCTCGTTCCCCAATGAATACGAGACTGAAACCCTAAAGCTTCTTGCTCAGACCAAACTTGATCAATTTTCAATAACTCAAATATGCATAATGGCCCGATTCCCAAGGCAAATGGCTTATACACTTGAAAAGTGCGATTTCCTCAATAATAGGGAAGCATTAAAAATTCACACTTTTTATTTTATTACTTTCAATAGTCTCCAGCCAAATATTTTATTATAAATTAAATCACCAACTGGCCCCTTTCTGATGATGGGCGACCCCTTTATCAAAATCACTTAAGTTATAATGAATTATTATAACTTTATATTATAATCTCCAATTAATTAATATTTAATTAATTCAATCAAATATTAATATCTCTCTCGTTATTCATCCAATACACGAGCCGTCTGACGCTGATGAACAATGAAGTGATTCTGAACCTAACCATCCATCTGCTAAAAATAGGGGGTCCCACTGCTAAAAATAACAACTGCTGCAAAGAGAACCGGCGAAAGCCAATGAACACTGCAACTGAAGCTGCCAAGCTCCATGACCCTCTATCCAACCTCAGCCTATGAGGGGTAATAGGCCAATCCACGTCCCCGAGAGATGTCAACTAGAAGGGGACATGGCTCCCCTCTGAAATTGCTTGTCCTCAAGCAATCTCAATGCCGAATCTTGCAGAATATCCTCGCTCTCCCATGTAGCATCCTCAGCAGGCAAATCTCTCCATTTCACTAGATATTCCCGATAGTCCTCCGACGCAACTGTCTCTCCCTGTACTCTAGGATGGACTCAGGTACTAAGATCAACTTTCCCTCATCATCTAAGGGAGGTAGAACTGTAGACAGTACCACACGATGTCCCAACGCCTTCTTGAGGTGTGATACATGAAATACATTGTGTACCCTGCTCTCTGCTGGAAGCTCAAGCTCATATGCCACCTCGCCAACTCTCCTCCGGATCCTGAAAGGACCGTAATAACGTGGCTTAAGCTTCTCTGACCCACTCTTCCTAAGAGTGGACTGACGATAGGGCTGCAGCATGAGGTAAACCATGTCACCAACCTCGAAATGCCTCTCCGTCCTCTTCTAATCCACATACTGCTTTTGCTGATTCTGTGCCTTTGCGATATTCTCCTTAAGAGCCTTCATAGTATCCTGACTCTCCTGCAATAAGTCTCCAGCACTCGGCACTCTACTGTCGCTCAGCAGCAAATCAAGGAAACTCGGCGCCTCATACCCATACAACGCCATAAAAGGAGACATCTGAATAGTCATGTGGAATGCCGTGTTGTAGCAATACTCGCACAAATGAATCCACTTGACCCATGCCTTATGCTGCCCTGCAATGTAATTTCTGAGGTATCCTTCCACCCACTTATTCACAATCTCTGTCTGCCCATCAGTCTGCGAGTGGTAACTAGTGCTCGGAGTGAGCTCGGTCCCACAAAGCCTGAACACCTCCTGCCAGAAGTGACTCAAGAACCGACTATCCCGGTCGCTCACAATACTTCGAGGCAATCCATGTAGTCTGAACACCTCACGAAAGAATACCTCTGCTACCTGTGTAGCTGTGTAGGTTGTGGTGATTGGCAAGAAGTGGGCATACTTCGTAAGCCGATCCACAACTACATAAATGCAATCTCGCCCCTAGGCTTTAGGCAAGCCCGTAATAAAGTCCATCGATAGGCATTCCCACTTCCTATCAGGAATCGGAAGTGGCTACAATAAACCTGTCGGGTACGTGTTCTCCTGCTTGTTCTGCTGACAAACAGGGCACTCACGCACGTATTAAAGAACATCTGCCTTGAGTCCTCTCCAGGTGAATCTCTCCTGAATCTGTCTGTAAGTCTTGAAGTACCCGGGATGTCCTGCTGTAGGCACGTCATGAAAGGCCCGCATGATGATGTTCTTCACCTATGAACCGGGGATCAAATATATCATGTTCTTGTAAATGATCAAGTCATTCACAAGTGTATACCTGGTGTCAACTGTCGATCCCTCAACAATGCTGGAGGCCCAAGAATCCTTGGCATACTCTGCCACTATCATATGCCTCCAGTCCTCTGAAATGTGAACCATAGCGCTCAAATATGGTCTACGTGAAAGTGCATCAGCCACTACGTTCTGTGTACCTTTGATATACGAGATATCAAAGTCATAAGCCTGCAACTTACTGACCCACTTCTGTTGTCTGTCATTGAGATCTCGCTGCCCCAAGAAGTGTCTCAAACTGTTATGATCAGTTTTAATGCAAAATTTGCTGCCAACAAGATATTGTCGAAATTTTGCTAAAGCATGCATGATTGTGAGCATCTCCTTATCATAAATGCTATAAAGTCTCTCGGGCCCTCTGAGTTTTCGGCTCTCGTACACAATCGGGTGCTTGTCCTGCATAAGCACCGCACCAATGCCCTCACCTAATGCATCGCACTGAAGCTCAAAAGGCTTCGTAAAGTCTGGTAGTGCCAATACAGGGCATGTGGTCATCAACTCCTTAAACTTCATAAAGCACTCTTGTGCCTCTGGAGTCCAAATAAATGCACCCTTCTTCAGTAAATCTGTCATAGGGGCTGCATGTCATGAATAACCATTCAAGAATCTACGGTAGAATCCACACAAACCGAGAAACCCTCTCAACTGTGTTAGGTTTGCCGGTGTAGGCCAATCAATAATGGCGCGGATCTTTTCAGGATCCATCTGCACTCCTCCTGCACTGATAATGTGACCTAGATATAGCAATTCGGTCATCCCCAAGTCACACTTGGATTCCTTGGCATACAAGGACTCCCTCTCCAAAATACTGAACACGGTCTCTAGGTGAGCCAAATGCTCTGCCATGTCCTGCTGTATATAAGGATGTCATCGAAAAAAACCAACACAAATCTCCTCAGCTGTGAATGAAAAACCCTGTTCATCGTAGACTGAAAAGTAGCTGGCGCATTAGTGAGCCCAAATGGCATCACTACGAACTTGAAGTGCCCACAATGACATCTAAAGGCAGTCTTCTCTATGTCCTGCTCACGGACCCTGATCTGATGATACCCCGACCGCAAATCAATCTTGGTAAAATAACAGGCACCATGGAGCTCATCAATAAGCTCATCAATCCGGGGTATAGGATACCTATTTTTGATCGTCCTCTTATTCAGGACCCTGTAATCAATACACATGCGCAATGTTCCATCCTTCTTCTTTACCAATACAACTGAAGAAGCAAATGGTGACTTGCTAGGCCGAATGTGACCCATAGCAAGTAACTCCTTGATCATTTTCTCGATCTCATCCTTCAGCCATTTAGGATGTCTATATGGTGTAATCATACGGGCTTAGCGCCCTCCTCAAGCTCAATAATATGCTCTATGCCCCTGTCTGGAGGTCTACCTAGTGGAATATCACTGAACACCTTATCATGCTTGACTCTCAATTGCTGAATGTCCAGATGATATTCTGTCTTTTGATGTCCCTCCTGTATAGGTGCTAAAGTGCACTCGGCAGCCCACTCTACCATGTCGTGACGCATGAGCCTCTCCATTCGACGAAAAGAAATTGTTTTGATGTCGCTGTCCCGTATTGCTTTTAGTATGTGAGTCTTCCCATCAACATCAAAATGGATCTCCATGTCTTTGAGATGAAGAGTGACTTCCTCCAATGAATGAAGCCACTTCATTCCCAAGACCAAATCAATATCCCCCATATTAACAACATAGTAATCTGCCTTGAACTCATAATTGTTCAAGCGTAAAGGGAGATCCTTTATCATGCGTTCACATCTCAAAGTGTATCCATCGGCCACCTTGACCCTAATGCCCTCGAACTCCTCAGTGATGAGTCCGCGTTTCTCAATGAATCTAGCATCTATAAAGTTGTGTGTAGCTCCTGTATCAAGAAGGGTAATGACCCTTTGTCCTGCCAACACACCACGAATCCTGAAAGAGCCCTCCTGCTGTATGCTAGATAAGCATGCCTCCTGTAACTGAAGCTCTGGCCCTGTCTCTGCTCTAGGCTCTGAAGCCTCTGACTCTGAATCCTTAGAACTCTCCTGCTGTTCAGAATTTTCTGATTCTGAGTCCTCGTAGTACGCCCACATCACACGATTTGCCTTGCCCTTAGGTCTTAGAGGACAATCGTGATTGGCGTCGTAGGGTCCTTTGTAGTAGAAGCAAAGCTTCTTCCTGCGTAGATTGTTTAGGGCCTCTCGATCCAAAGGTGGAGCTGCTGATTTACCTTTTGAATCGTTCTTAAAGTCTGATTTTTCTTTGTTAAAATCAGATTTGTCCCTGTTTTTGTTAAAGCCCTTGTTGTCCCTAAAAGATGAAGAACCTCTGGAGTTAAATCTACTAGACGGTGCTACTAACTCCATGCTTTGTGCTTTCTTCATCACCTCCTGTAATGAAGGAGGATCAAAGGCTTTGATCCAGCCTCTCAGTGGCTCTGTCAAACCCTCCATGAAGAGTACTACCAATCTCCTCTCAGAAATGTTCACCAATGTAGGACTCCAAACTGCCACTCTGTCTCAACTGAGCTAAGTCTCTGAAGTAGGATTCTGGATCCTTCCTATCAAACTGCTCAACCAATCTGTCTACGAACTCCTGGTATGAATTGATCCTGTCATGCTGTAACGTCACCATACCATGGTGCCACCAATCGTAAGCTACTCCCTCAAGATGCAGTGTCGCGTATCGGATAGCATCTCTCTCAGCCACCGGGCGCAATGTAAGGAATGTATCTAGCTTACTAATCCATGCTTGGGCTGTCATCTTACCACTACCATCGAACATAGCTAGATTAAGCCTGTTGGTTGCATGTTTTAGGTCATTGTTCTGGTACCTAGGTCTCCAATCTTGTCGACCTCTGTGATGCTCTCGCCTCTGAGTAATAAAACAGTCAAAAGTGATCCGCTCTCTGACCTCTGGTGGTACCAACTCCCACTCATCATTCGCTGCCATAAGCGTATCAGCGAACAACTCCTCGTGCTCCTCACCTGCCAAAACCTCCTCGGCCTCCTGTCTCACAAATGTAGGCCTGGTAGGCCTGTCTGCTGTCCGTGAGGCTGTCATAGGTGCCCTGCGAGACCCTGCTTCACTCCTCTCATCGTCACGATGTGGTGACGGTCTCCTAGGAGTACCCAATCTCTGAAGTGCTACTGCCAACTGCTATAATACATCATCGGACCGCCGTTGACCTGCAAGAAGATCTCTGAGTGCATGCAAAACCTCTACATCGTCCTGATCTCTAGGGTTTGGAGGAATCTTTTCCCTAAGATTATCTGTTCTATCAGCCCTGTCATTCCTGTCAGCCATGTTTCCTGGCTGCCTACTCAAACTCTGTTGCCTTTCAATCAGAGCACGTCTGCGTGTGTAATACCTGTGAGAGCCAATCTGTTCTGGCTGCATAAGACTGCTAAACCCTTAGGATGGCAGGATTTAGCTCTAATACCACTGTAGAAACCCCTGTTTCCCTATTTTCTCTGTATCTGACTATTTTTATGATTTTCTGAAGGGTTTTGGTTTTTGACTGTTTTTGTGGTTTTTGCATAAAATAAAGAAATTGTGATTTTGCTTGAAAATGATAATAAATTCAATAAAAATAAATCAACATTGAAAACTACAGTATCAATAGCAAATACTGATGCCAGGCTATTATTTAAACTTCTGCAATGATTACAATGATGATCCAGATACATGCAAATAAAAAGGCAGTGATATTTATGAAAACCTGGTTTGCTGTAGCAATAAATAATCTGTTGAATATGGTACGGCTGCAATGATTACACCTTCATCCCTCCGTCTGATAATCAAGAAATGGTCCAGTAGTCTAGGCGCCTGGATGAGTGAAACTAGATAACCAAAAGAGAAGGCGTTTCCTTGTGTGTGAGAAGTACGGCCCTCCGAATGGTACGACCTGTCAAGTAGTACGGCTGCAGCAGCAGCAATAAATGCAAAATGTACGGCTCCTTGAAATCAATGTCCAGACTCTGAAATATGGTGCGCCTTGATAGATATATGTTCTCTGGATGAAAAACACTGATAAAACTCTGAAGATA
This sequence comes from Sequoia sempervirens, assembly GCA_007258455.2. Taxonomy (NCBI): domain Eukaryota; kingdom Viridiplantae; phylum Streptophyta; class Pinopsida; order Cupressales; family Cupressaceae; genus Sequoia; species Sequoia sempervirens. The sequence goes on from VDFB02345355.1 coordinate 120,909, forward strand.
AAATAATCTCTGAAGCTCTGTAATTTCTTCTGGATGAAGAAATCTCTCAACTAGCAATAGATCAGGTGATATCTCACACCCTCTGAACTGCTTTCAATGGAGATGGCTCGTTCCCTAATGAATATGAGACTGAAACCCTAAAGCTTCTTGCTCAGACCAAACTTGATCAATTTTCAATAACTCAAATATGCATAATGGCCCGATTCCCAAGGCAAATGGCTTATACACTTGAAAAGTGCGATTTCCTCAATAATAGGGAAGCATTAAAAATTTGCACTTTTTATTTTATTACTTTCAATAGTCTCTAGCCAAATATTTTATTATAAATTAAATCACCAACTGGCCCCTTTCTGATGATGGGCGACCCCTTTATCAAAATCACTTAAGTTATAATGAATTATTATAACTTTATATTATAATCTCCAATTAATTAATATTTAATTAATTCAATCAAATATTAATCTCTCTCGTTATTCATCCAATACACGAGCCGTCTGACACTGACGAACAATGAAGTGATTCTGAACCTAATCCATCCATACTGCTAAAAATAGCAGGGGTCCCACGCTGACTGCTAAAAATAGCAACTTCTGCAAGAAGTGTCCAAATGAGCCCGAACGAAAGCCAACTGATCAAGAACTGCCAACTGAAGCTGAGCCAAGCTCCGACATGACCCTCTATCCAACCTATCAGCCTACAAGGGTCACATAATAGGCTAATCCTGTCCTCCGAGAGATGTCAACTAGAAGGGGACATGACAGGGCGCCTGTGTTTTTGTCTTTTCCAGGTTGTACTCAAAGTGACGGAAGTGGATACCGGGTCCCCTGAGCAAATGGTCCTTGGCAATTATATGGTGAGTGTCTTGGGGGCAGATTCTTCCCTCCCCTTGCACTGCGAGTATTACAATGCCTGGTTACTGAATCAGCTAGATACTACACTAGGTTCTTAAAAAGGGTTTCTGTTCGGAGCGGAAATAATAGACTCCCTTAGGAGACCTCCCAACCTTTAGAACAAAGGTTTTAGGGATGGTTATCTTGCACACTTCCGGCAAAAGTGGGTTTCCCCAAATTTGCTTTAAATTTTATAGTGGGGTGAAAAAACCTGGCTTTGGTTTGAACCCACTTAGGTCGTTCCTGTAGGGTGAGTACTTTTTCCCACTACGGCAGGCCTTCTAAAGGATGTAAAAAAATTTGAAGAATGCATTAAAAGGATGAGTCTGGCTTTTTGGATCACCCAGTTAAGGGGAGAGCATATGCCTATCAACCATTCAAACACAGAAACCACTTGTTCAAATTTTAAAGCCCAAACAAAAAAATTTCTAATCTATGTGAAGATGTTGCTTCACAAAAAGACATGGTGTTCATTTTTAAATCCCAATTTTGCAAATTTTGGTGACTACCCTAGATTGATAAATTTTAGTCCAATTTGAAAATATGAATATCCTAGGATTGATCCATTTTAAACCAACTAAAGAAGTGTCTATCCTAGATTGATTATTTTTAATCCAACTGAAGAAATTAAATTTACTGGCCGCGGACGCGTCGGATCCAAAAAATGAGTTACACAGAAGCGCTATGACAATGATCAAAAGCGCTATAAAAATTTCCATAAGCACTATAGAAATAGACAGAAGCGCTATAGAAATAGACAAAAGCGCTATAGAAATAGATAGAAGCGCTAAAACAGATGTTGAATATTACTGCCAGTTCATGCTGGTTTGTGAATTGAAGCGCTAAAGCATTCGTGTAAAGCGCTATACTTTTCTCCAGAAGCGCTAGAACAGTCCTCAGAAGCGCTATAATTTTTGTCAAAAGTGCTAGAACAGTCCTCAGAAGCGTTATAGAATCCTCTGAACGTGCTAAAACGGATCACGCAAGATTCCTATACGAAAACTTTCCAAAAAAACTTGTTAAAAACATGGGGTACAGCCCCACGGTGGACGCCAGAATGTAAGTGTGGAAAATGTAAACTAAATACAATTAAATACACCTCTTAATGAAACATTGTATCAAGATTAATCAACAATTAAACTAATTTAAAATAGAGAAAATCCTGAAAGCGTCCCATTGTCTCCTATCTCCAAAGATTTATCAAATTATATAAGCTCTCAGATTTGTAAGCACCGTAACTATTTAAAATGCCTATCTAGATAATGGAATGGATGCTAAATGCAATGATGTGATGACTGCTAATGATTTCTAAATGATATGAAGCTACTATAAATGAAGCCTGATGGATGAAAGCTACAGTAAAAAGAAACTATGATGTTGTGATATGAAATCTACTAATGCCATGATACTATGTTATACTAAAATGCTAATGCTAAATGATTGCTTGGTTGCTTGAGTACTAATTCCTACAGAGTAAGTTTGCATAAAGGATGATAATTCTTGGATCATTTTGATGCTTCAGAAGGTTGTATATATAGATTACCGGCAGCACATTTGCACAGGGGTAACACAAGAGAGGCTGAAATTAAATCTAAAGATTTGAATGGTATGAGATGAGAAGGTGGAGTTGATCATGGAGGATTGTTCCTCCCCATGAAAACACCAAGCAAGATGAGAGGAAAGATTTGAGGCAGAAGATTGAGAGGATTTCCTGCAGGTTTGTCCCCGAGGCTTTTCCCGAGAACGACAGTTGCATTAATTAGATTTTGAAAAATATAATTTTATTGGTGAGTGAATAGAGGGATTTGATTTATGCATTTATTTAAATTTTTTGGTTTATTTAAATTCAGCAAAAGAGGAATAAATAATTTAATAAAATAAACTATAGAAGTTTGTTTATTAAATAAAATAGAAGAAGAGAAGTATGATGTAATAATTAAATAATGCCAACTACTGAAATTGTATATTTAATTTAAGATAGAATTTAATGGATAAAGTATAAAAGAAATAATAATGATAATAATTAAATAAAACAAAGTATTTAATTTTGTTTATTTAATTAAGAGGAAAATATGATAAGATAGAAGAACTAATAGTGAACTTCATATAAATAAATATTTCTATTTATTTACTAAGTAGATGAATTTAAAATTAATTAATCAAATAAGTCCTATTTAATTAATTAGATTCTCCAGACCATTTTTAGGTGTCTACATAGATAAATATTGCTAAAGATTTGAGCATAGTAAGTTTACTCAAATTGTGGATGCCAAATATAGTAGAGGAGCTCTCTATTTATAGAATAACAAGTTGAAAGAATGCCCAAAATAGAGCAATGTGGGACTAAATTTCATCCAATGGCAAAGTGTCACTTGTCCAAATGTGAATGGGCCAAGGGTGTGCAAGTTTTGATGAATGTGCCAATAAATGTCAATATTTGAATTTTGAAATTGTATTAATGGCAAGGTGGAGGGAGAGTCAAATGGAGTTATGGCCACTTGGCTCAATGCAAAAGGACTTGTAAGAGGGAATGAATTCCTTGTTGGAAGGACAAAGTCAACTTAGATTTGAATTTCAAATTTGAAGAACATTCTCCAAAGATGCCATGTTGAAGATAAATAGAGATTTAATAAATCAAATAACTCTATTTTCAAGTGCAAATAGCAAAAGATGGAGGATGGGACATGAGAAGAGATTAAATTAATCAAGGTTAATTAATTTAATGAAGGATTAGGTGATTTGAATAATTGATTTAGATTTGTGGGTTGAAATAAATCAAAAAGAGGTGAAAATGATTAAGACCTAGTTAAATATTTTGATTTATTTAACCAAAGGGGGTGATGTTAGCTTAAATGAAACAAGGTTTAATTTATTTAATTTAATAGAGGAACTATAGAGATTTAATTAAATAAAATGAATTATTTAATTAAAACAGAGATTTAGGAATTAATTAAATAAAGTGGTTTATTTAATTAACGAGAGATAATGACTTAACAAGATAAAATTGATTTATTTTATTAAGAGATGAAATGTGATGAATTTAATCAAATAAAGGTTATTCGATTAAATGGTTAGACCAAGGGATGATTTAGGATGAAATGGTGTTAGTAGTCAGGATCAGATGCGCAATGTCAATCAGTACATTTTACGTGTCTACACATCCATCTATTGGTTGATCATTGGCTCTTAAAGAGCACTTTAGATCTTCTATTAAGAAATGTATATAACTGCAATTATATTCCATATCATGCCCTTTCTTCCCACCACCAATGTCATTTTATATCTTCCTATTTAAGTGAGGAGGCATACCTCTTTGAAAGGTGATATCCTTTTGAATGGACATAACCCTTAGTGTATAAAACTGATTGATTTATTAACTAAGCTAATCACTTCCGTCAAGTGAGATTGTCTTCTTTAAAATATTTTTTGCCTTATATTAATCTCATAGATAATGATCATTGTTTTGTCTTAGATTTGGTTGTGAAATCACCCAAGATCAAATTGATTGAAGGAAAGTAAGAAAAGAGATCTAGAGATGATTAAACTCAGCACTCCCTAGCACTGAACTAGCATCCCATATTACTAGCCAAGGGGAGGGGTGAGTGTTGTTTATATAGCAAAATAATGGTAGATAATTCCAAGAGGAATAATAACTCCCAAGTGCCCATAATAGGTGGGAGTTTTACCCACTTGGTAAATGTCAGATTGCATGGTTATTCCTACTCGAGTAAAGGAAAGAAATGGTTATGAGAGGTGGAATAAGAATCCAAAAGAGGGTGTGAGACTCAACTACCCAAAGGTGGGTGTGAGTGACACATGTGATTGATGGATTATGCCACATGTCCTCATCCTAACCATTCTAATATAACCTAAGCAAGCTTAATAATGTATGTAGGAAAAATCAATATTCCCTAACATAAGGAAAATAAAAAAACCTACACTAACACCCCCCTTAAGTGTACCTTAGGTGGGTGAAAAGACACAAAGATAGGTCTTGGCTACTAGGCCATGTTAGGTACCCATGTACAAAATGTTCTCTCACAAACAAAGAAAAGGAGAAAAACTAGTGGGACAAAAATCCTCCCCAAAAGAGAGAAAAGAAAACAAGTTTCCAAACACAAGAAGAATCCCATGCAAGGAACAAGTCCCCTCCAAAATAGAAAGGATAAGAAAGATTATGTAGCCTTCCCCCAATTAGTCAATTGTACCAATGGTTGATGGTCGAAACTGGATGTAGAAGATGGTCCATGATCGTCGAACAACATTCATCCCCTTAGGAAGAAACAAAATGAAAGGTGTATGAAGAAAATCTTCCCATTCCTGAAAGGAATATAAGGCAAGAAAACTCAAAATGTAACAAGCCTCTAAAAACTACTCATTTGTCCCCATGTCAATGTTGAAAGTTGTCACCATCAAATCAGGAATTCTAGGCCACACTGATGAAGATGACAATCTAGAACCTAGTAGAGATGTATGTAGAACAAGATGCAAAGACTCAACTATCTCCTTTGAGGACAAAGATGCTTCCTCCAAATGCTGCTCAAAAGTATCCATAGCCATGTCAAACTGTGATGAATGATCATGTGGAGAATGAACAAGAGGATCCAAAGGTTCCTCCATAACAAATGAAGAAGAATCAACTTCATCAAAGAGAAGATGAATGTCATGAATAGTGTCTCCCAAGTCTGAAATATGAGACTCTATGAACAAACCTGTAATGTTTGCCATGTAGTCATCCGAAGTAGCTATATCTGGAAGAAAATGTATATCCTATTGCACTAAAATAAGTAGCCATGAATGTAGCAACACCAATATCCTCAGAAGCAATAGTAGATGGAGGAGAAAGAATGCAAGGGTCAAGAACTAGATTTGATGTGAGAATACCCAAGATCAAGTAGCCAAAGTTCTCAAAATCAAAGCTCACACTAAGAGTGTGATCAACAGCCAAAGGATCAAAACCATCATCAGGAGCAAAGTCTGTAAAGGTGTATAACCGAGATGCATGATCAACCATCCCAATAGCAATTATCTCTCTGCTCTCCAAGTCTTTGATGATAAATAAATTAGGTGTGAATTCCACAGTCTTCCCTATTCCAACATGAGTGATCTGATAGATGGAAAGAAGATTATTGGTCAAGTGAGGTACACACAAAACATCATTGAAGGTTCCATCCCCAATATCAATAGAACCCTTCCCAATTACACTCATGTAAGTGTTGTTTCCCATTAGAATAGGTGGCATAACACAAGGCTCAAAAGAAGAGAACATAGACTATGTAGAATTCATATGGTGAGAAGCTCCAGAATCTAGGAGCCATCTCCCTGATCCAAGACCTGTAGAAGTACAAAGAGCTTTACCTTTTGATTTACCCACCCCATTAGTATAGCCTTTTTCCTTATCAGATACTGAATGTTTTGAATTTTTGGAATTAGAAGAAGTTGAATCAACCATTTGAGAAGGCAAACCAATTTTGTTCTTCTCAAGAATATTTTTTAGTTCATCAATGTCTTTCTTATAACAAAAATGTTCTTCATGTCCACTCCTTTTTCAATGTGCACAAGTGGGCTTCTCCTTCTTAGATGAATCCTCTTTTGAAGAGAATTTAGATTCTACTTTAAAAATAGACTTTCTATCTCCTTGGTTCTTTTGTTTCTTGTTTTGCTTATTAGTTCCTTGTTTTGTAGCCAAGGCATGAGAATTAGAAGATTTAATAATGCCCATTTGAATCAATTTATCTTGCTCCTTTGTGAGATCAGAAGCGAACTCACCTAGAGAAGGCATAGTAAATCCTTTTCCTAAGGCTCTTTTCATTGCATGAAATGTAGAAACAAACACTGCATAATCTGGACCAAGTTTTGAAAGAACGCTTAAAATCAACTGTGATTCATCCTTTTTAATTCCACATTGCTCCAACTACAATCTTATGGCATTCAACTTAGTAAAGAAATCCTGAATGGTGTCAAAATTGTAAGGGCTCAATCCTATGAGCTCGTTCTCTAATGAATGTTCTCTCAAATCATCCTATTTACCAAAGAGAGTATTCAAAGTATTCTAGACTTCATTTGATGATTTTGCAGACATAATATGAAAGCGTACATCAAGAGATACAGCCATGCATAAGGTACCAAAAACTTCATCACATTTGTTGAACCATTTAGGCTTTTCTTCATCCTTTGTAGGTTCCTTATCAATACCCATTATTATTCTATACAATTTTAACTTTCTTAAATGAAGTTCCATCTTATTTTTCCACTCAAAGTAATTGTATGGTGTGAGTAGAGGAACCATTTTATCCATTTTAGATTGTTACAATGTAAGGAAATGCAAGAAAGGAAAACACAGAGACACCCCCCTTTTTCACTCAATAAATATTCCCCCCCAAAAAAATGATTTGGTACTTTATAAATCAGTGTGTTTACAATGTTGGAGTTGTTTTTCAAAGCTTTACAATGTCTAAAAAAGGACTTAAATACTAAAAGTACAATAAAATATCATAATGATAACCTCAAAATAGCACCAATATGTAGTTCTCAGAAAAACATTCACTTTTAAAAAAATAATCACATCGATCTGAGGTCGTATGTGAAACTTACATCTGTTTGAAGTTCAAAAAATGAGAATTGTCCTTGAGATCCGCTGAGAAAACTGATTTTTTGGAAAATCCAGATCACTTGAGAAAAAAATTATTTCACCACTACGAATCTTGCGAAATTCTACGCCAAATCAAAAAAAATTGCTCACAAAACGGAGCTCGGATGACTGAGTTAGAGGCCTCTGAAGTTCGGGTGCAAAATGAAAAACTCCAATGGAGAGGGGTCAAGTTTTCAAAAAAAATTCACCTTCTCCAAGTTTTGCAAAGCTCCGCTAAATGTGGAGGTACCACCAAAGTTGATTGAACCGCCAAAATCACTAGTAAAATTAATTATCACCAGCTAAAAATAGAACCTTCGCCAAAATTGGTGAGACTGCCAAATATGCTACTAACTTTAGCAGGACTCCCAAATCCCTCGCACAAAGATCAAGGAAGGTACAGGTACAGTACGTAAATGGTACAAAAAGTATGGTGGGAATTTTTTAATATTAAATTTTTTGTTTTGAATTTATTATTATTTTTTTGTTTTTTAAATTTTTGAAAAACTTAATAATTAAAATTTTGAATTTTTTAAATTAAAAAATTTCTACTAGCAATGAAGGGGCGCAGGGCCCTATAGGGTACCCTACGTACCCTTATTGCAGGTACTACCTATGGTACAAGGGTGCATGTACCCTGTCGGTACCTTGTACCATTTTTTTTTTTTGATATTTGTTTTTATTTTTTATGTTAAAAGAAACTTTTGAGTATTGATTTTTAATATATTTTTATAATTGTAAAGGGGAAGATTAAGGAATGGAATGTAAACACTTTTAAAAATATTTTTGTGCAGAAAGAAGAGGTGGTCAAAAAATTGGCAGATATTCATGAACATATGATCCAACATGGTATGGATTCTAACACTTATGACAAACAAAAAAATCTGCAGCAGGTATGGGAAGAATTGGGTAAGAGGGAGGAAGTTTATTGGCACCAAAAGTCAAGAGAATTATGGTTGAGGGAAGGGGATCAAAATACCAAAAAAATTCATGCATTAGCTCAGCAAAAAAGAGCTACAAAAACCATTTTTTTAATTCAAGATGCAATATCAGGCAAGCAAATTCATAATGAAAAGGAAATCAGGGAGGAGGGAATTAAGTTCTTTATGGATCTCCTAGCCCCACAAAAGTCTTCCTCATCACAAGGGAGTCATGAGGAACAAGATTTTTTATCTACCATACTGAATCTTGTTTCTCCGAGAGACAATGAAGATTTAATGAAACTCTTTACTCTCTCAAAACTGCAAAAAGTGGTTTTCTCCATGTCCCCAGATAAGGATCCAAGTCCATATGGTTTTACAGCTCTGTTTTTCCAAAAATGTTGGGATGTAGTGGGTTTTGATTTGTTGATGGATTTAGAAGAATCATGGAGATCTGGTGCAATGTTAAAGCATTTCAATGCTACAAATATTTCTATTTTGCCAAAAATAAAGGAGCCAAAAACTTTTGCAGACTTCAAGCCTATCTCCTTATGTAATATTGTTTATAAAATCTTTACAAAGGTGATTTATCTCAGATTGCAACATTTAATCCCTAAGATTATTTCTTTGGAGCAAGGAGGTTTTATTCCAAGAAGAGAAACTGCAGAAGGGGTGTTGGTAGCGCATGAGGTACTTCATGCAGTCAAATCGAATTGTTTGCCATCATTCATTATAAAGCTTGACATGATGAAAGCTTATGATAGGGTTGACTGGAGTTTCCTTTTGAAAGTTTTAGCTAGGTTTGGGTTCTCTAGTAAATGGTGCAAATGAATTCTCTCATGTCTATCAGTCACACATTTTTCCATTATAATTAATGGTTCACCTTCGGGTTTCTTTAAAGCAATGCAAGGTGTAAGACAAGGCAATCCTCTTTTGCCTTTTCTTTTTATAATCATGGTAGAGGCGTTGAGTAGGACAATAAAGGAAAAACACAGTTAGGGAATATGTCAAGGTATTCGCATTCCTCAAACTGATATGTCAGTAACTCATAACCTTTTTGCAGATGATAATTTATTGTATGGTACAACATCTATTCCAGAGGCAAAGCAAATAAAAGGGGTTTTAGATAAGTACTCTTTGTTTTTTGGTCAAAAGATAAATGCGCACAAGTCACATACTTATATTTTCAATTCTAAAAGAGCTATCAGAAGGAAGATTGTGTAGATATTGGGCTTTCAAGAGGCAGATTTACCTTGTAAATATTTGGGGATTCCATTCTTTATGGGGGCCAGTAAGCTATCTTTTTGGGTGAAAGTCATAGAGAATAAAATAGAAAATTTGTGCTTAGAAAGCTCATTGGTTGTCCTTGTTAGGTCGCATCCTACTTATAAAAACAATATTAACAACAATCCACAACTACTTTATTTCAGTCCTAAGGGCTCTGAAATCAGTAGTTGATCAAATAGAAAAAATCATAAGGAGCATCTTATTGAAGGGGAATATGGATGATGTTAAAAAAATTCCCTTAGTTTCTTTGGATAGTATGTCATTGGAGAAGCTAAAAGGTGGAGTGGGACTGCATGATATTTCTAAACGCAACATGGCCTTTGGGGGGAAATTCATTTGGAAAATGTACACCAAACCAGATTCAAAATGGTGTGCACTGATGAGGGCTAAGTATCTTGATAATCAAAATCCGGCAAGGATTTTCATAGTCTGTAATCCTCCTCAAGGGTCTGCTATGTGGAATTTCATGATTTCATGGAGGATATTAGTTACATCTTATATTTCTTGGGAAATCAACAAGGGTGATGAAGTCAACTTTTGGGAAGATTCTTGGAATGGTCATCCTCCATTGAAAGCTTATCAGGAATTGCAGTTGGCTATCCCAGTTTTGTCTCAGTTATGGGGAACTAAATTAATTGATTATGTTAGCTCAATTGATATCTCTACAGGAAGGATAAGTTGGCATGACTTTTCAAGTGCACAAACAACAAATGAGTAAAAGGAGTTTTTATGCAAAATTATGGATTTTAGAGTTGTGTTTTTAACAAGGAGAGCTTATCGTATAATTTGGGCCCCATCTAAGAATGGATGTTATTCAATTAAGTAGGGATATAAAGCCCTTCTCGATCAAGATGAAGTAATCCAATCACAGAGAGCTTACTCATTTTGTTGGAACAATGTGGTTTTACCAAAAGCGAGCAGTTTTGCGTGGTTGGTATTGAGAAAAAGAGTGCTCACAAGTGATCGTCTTGCTAAATTAGGAATCACTGAGCCTTTTAATTGTGTCCCATGTAATCAAACTTTGGAAAATCGTGACCACTTGTTTCTACAATGTCCTTTTGCTCAATCTTGTTGGTTCTTCGTGCTGCAAAAAATGAGTTTCTATACTCCATTGCCAAAGTTTATATGGGATCTTTTTCATCTTGGCTTATGTTATACAAGTCCTCTTTTTTTGGATGCATTTGGAGAGCAATCCCAGCATTAGTGTTATGGGCCATTTGGTGGGAGAGAAATAAGAGCATTTTTAGAAAAACTTATGCTTCTAACCAATCTATCCATGCAGTTATTGAAAAATTAGTTATAGAGGTAGTAAATGCTTGGGTTTAGGATCAAAAGAATGTTGGTTCAGTTTTTTCATCATGGGATAATATCATTCTACGAAGTTGGCAAGGTATAATCTTACCTTTTAAAGGAATTTTGAAGCAGCCTTCTAAAGCAAAAGTGGATAGGAATATAATCAAATGGCTCTCGCCAATGGAAGGCTTCTATAAACGTAATTTTGATGGGGCATCAAGAGGAAATCCAGGTACTTTAGGGGCATGGATCTATATCAGGGATGTAAGGGGTGTTGTGAAGGCAGCTAGATCAATAATTCTATCATCGGGAACAAATAACATGGTAGAGTCATTGGCTATCCTCCATGGTCTTCAACTTGCAAGACACCTCCAAATCAAAGCAATCCATATAGAAGGTGATTCTTTAATAGTGGTAAATGCATGTAAAGAAAGACAATGTTATAGTTGGCATATGAGATATGTTCTGCAGAATGTATGGAAGCTTTTAGATGAGTTTGATGCCTACCATATTTCACATACGTATCGAGAGGGCAATAAGCTTGCAGATCGACTAGCCAATATGGGGTGTGATAAGGAGGATTTTTTCATCGAAAATGATTTGAATTTAAAATCCTTTCCAAATTTAATGGAAATAATAAATAGTGAAAGAATTTGTTAATTAGGAAAAGGGGACACAAATCAAAGTAAGATCTTGTTAATTAGGCAATCCATAAAGAAGGCAATTCAATTTGGAATTAGAATTAAGGGCTTGACATATTTTAGTATGAAATGTGTTAGTTGTCAATTATCCGTCTTATCAAGTACTCATTAGTTGCAGATGGGTTTAATGTCAATAATAAATTAAAAAAAGGTGGCAGTTTCATGGTTTAGATATGCAAATCCATTAGGATGGAATACCGATGAATTCACCTATTGTGAATTCGTCAAAGCCTTTATGATTTCCAATGGTGCACTGTACTAACTTGTACTCAAATTCTTTGATGGACAATCATTCCAATGCGAGGAGGATCATATCAAACAAGTGAATGATTATATTTATAATCTAATGTGTCTTTCAATGAATGCGGGTGGAGTTTTTTGTACAAAGCACCTCGTGTTATGAAGCATTTTCCTTAAGATCGCACGTAGCCTTTTGTTCTTGGGAACGTGTTGGGTGAGCTGGGCAAGGACGAAATGACAGCCACTTGTTGCATCATATCCCTTGCAAGTGTGAATGATTTTTAAATAACACTCTTCCTGTTATCTCATTTCCAAACAAATTTGCAAAGGTAGTAATCTTGAATATGCATCGAGTATCTTCTTCAACAGAGGACGACGAATTGAGATACAATTGCCAATGCTTGTTGTGAGTGCAAAAGGTCTATCATGGAGTATCTGCCCAAAAATTATAGGGTTTTCATGCCAGTTTTGGAATGGGAGTTTCCTTTTTCCAACTCACTAGGAGATGCAGAACTGATTCAAATCTTCAAGTGGCATTGTTACCAGTTTCGCAAGAGTGTGAAACGTGTGTTGGGTGACGAGATTCTTTACCCGCAAGTGAGAATAACTATCTTTCCCTCACATGTAGTTTCAATTTTCCTGTCCAATGTTTTCAATCTCTTGCAATCTCTTCCAATGTTGTAGATAATTGCTTGTAAAGTGGTGAAGGAAGTCTTTTTGCTTGATAATAGAATTTTAAGGGCCGTGCAAGGTTATGATCTGTGGAAGGGCCAAGGTGGAATTGGGGGGCTCTATCCATGTCATTTTTTGTTAAATGGTATAGCATATATTTTTCTTCTGGATACGATGAACAATACCCTTGAAATGTAAGGCTTTAGGTATTTGCAACAATCATTAGACAGGCATATTGGGGTAGTAGGAGAGGATATGGCAGACTTGATGAAGAGAAGGGTGAATGCAATCCTCACTCTCATTTCACATGAACATCAAGAACCAATGATTGCTCAATTGGCCCCAATTGTAGGTTCTTCTTTTCATGCTCCAGTCAGCCAACCAATTCTAGTAATGGGTAATGCTCTTCATGTTCCATTTAGTTGTGGCCTTCAATTAGGACTTAATCAAGATAATGCGACTTCTTATTAGCCTCATCATGGAGGCATTCCAAATTTGAATTCTTTGCCACCAGGGTTAGTCAATGTGCAAGATCTTCGAGAACAGCAAGGAGAAAACAAAGTGAATTTTGATGGCATGGAGGAATAGCATAATGATCTGTTAATCATACTTGGGAATAATAGTATATAAGGGTAAATATAGCATATATAGTAGGATGCAAGGGCTTAGTTTTTGCAGAATGTAAGGGTTTTGAATTTTGTAGGGGTAACCACTTTGAATTACAAGTTGTAAGGACAATTTCTAGGCTTCTAGGCCAAGTGGGTCAATGGGGTTTTTTGTATAAATGTATCATGAAATATCTATCTGCTAGGAGCTTCTCTGCAAGGCACAAATTTGCATCATCGGGTTGTTAAGAGCCTCAAGACTATTATTTTGTAATCCTTTATTTCTATATTAATATATATATAGGCTCTTGCCTTTTGTCTAAAAAAAATGTATATATTTTTATAATTAATAAAAAAGTCTGATTTGACTTTTGAAAAAGACTATTTTTTTTATATCATAGAAAAAAATAATTAAAAAATATTTTTCCGTACTGCTACGTAGAAGGGGTCATATGGCCCGGAATTTAATTTTTTTTCCTTAGAAGTCAACTTCTCAAAATTCAACGAATTGGTAGTTGATCCTTAGGTTTTGGCACCTTTTGAGCGCAATGGTGAGGTCCATTTGGGCCAAAAATGCACTGATTTGATGGCTACCTTCTAGAACCTCTCAGAAAACCTCTTTCTTCAACATTTCATAGATCTTGCATCCGATGTCTGATTTGGACAAAATAAAAGCTTAATCTGACTTTACCGACTGTTTTGAACTCAATGGTGAGCTCAGAATGTCTTCAAGAAGCTCTAAAATACCTGCAATAAAATGCAATAGAAAGGAAGCCCCCTTAAAATTGAGATCTCTATCAAGCAGTTCTAATTCTCCAGGTCATCATAGGATGCAAGAGAAGAGCATACTTTGCTTTCAAGAATGGATTGAAAAACTGCTAACCCACAACTCACAACCAGCTCTGATACCATGTAAGATTTGGTTGGGAAATCACCCAAGATCAAAATGATTGAAGGAAAGCAAGAAAATAGATCTAGAGATGAATAACCTTAGCACTCCCTTAGCACTGAACTAGCATTCCATATTACTAGCCAAGGGGAGGGGTGAGTGCTTTTTATATAGAAAAATAATGGCAGATAATTCCAAGAGGAATAATAAATCCCAAGTGCTTATAATAGGTGGGAATTTTACCTACTTAGTAAATTCCAAATTACATGGTTATGCCTACTCAGTTAAAGACAAGAAATGGTTATGAGAGGTGGCATAAGAATCCAAAAGAGGGTGTGAGAATCAACTACCCAAAGGTGGGTGTGAATGACACATGTGATTGATGGATTATGCCACATGTCCTCATCCTAACCATTCTAATATAGCCTAAGAAAGCTTAATAATTTCTATAGGAAAAATAAATATTCCCTAACATAAGGAAAATAGAAAACCTACACAAACACTTTGTGTTAACTTCAAGCACTACCTTGTCTTTGGTTAATAATACAACACACCTATTCAATGCCACACCTACCTCTAGTTGTAACTGACAACTAGGGAGGTCTTGATGGAATCTAGTCTTCAATGAATATATAATCAGCAATAGAGACATGTGTGGTGCCTTAATACATCTAGATCATAGCTAATCGACCAATAATAGGTGTTTGTCTCTTTAGCAATTGACATGATTATTGATATCAATATGTTCCAATGTCAATGCAGTTATCGTGGACCAATGATATTCAATATGGAACTTAATAACATTTAGTATGGTAAGTGATGAGTTCCACTTCATCTAGAATGCTTGGTTGTCTTGAATCAAATAGACTTCCAGATGACACAAAATAAATTGATGCAATCAGTATTAATTGTTCCAAACTACATATAACCTCCTGTTAGAGTGGATATCTATATTATGCCTTCTTCATATTAATCACGATGGATTTTAGGTCATGGTAACACAATAGTAAGAGTGTGGAAATAGAATCAATCTTGTCAAAGAATCCTCCAAAGTTAAATATGATGCCTTCAATCAACCAAAATCACCTGAATGTCAAGTATAGTGCTTTGGGCGATCACAAACTCATGAAGGGTTATGAAAGTATATCATCACTAGGGCTAATATATGAATGCTAAGGTTAATCATCATATAGGAATAGTCATCACAAGGAATAAGTATATCAACCGAATGTGTCACCATATGAGCTATTCATCTAACGATAATAATAATATGAGACAGCCTTTATTATTCATACCTAGTACGATAGATGGCTTGATAACAGATATCTTTATTTATAATGTCTTCAAAAAATAAGACAGGGGATATTTTATGTTGGAAAAGATGCTCCTGAATAGTATATTGATCAAGTGAACTATTTCCCATGCAAGGCACTTAGATATACCTATCCTACCAACTTTGATTTGATCACCAATCAAATTGTATATATTTGCTCTTTATCACATTTGACTTTATATACTTTTCTAAGTTTTATATTTTATATATATATATATATATATATATTTGTGCTTTATCAAATACCACCTCATAAAAAATATGGGACATTACAAGTCCTCCCTACCAAAAATTGCTTGTCCTCAAGCAATACAGTTCTAGGCTTCCAAATCAACCTTAGAATTGAACCATCATGTTGATGCTACACTACTCTGATTTTAATAACCCGCTTCTTATACTCCAACTATCTCTATCTCTCTTGGAATGTGAAGAAGTGTGCATTGTCTAAATTGAAATAGATATCATTGTTCATTCCCATACTTCATATTTGAGTTATCTCCTCTACAAGGTTGAAGGATAATGTCATACTCAACTTCCCTTGAAATTGTGCTTCTCCTTATGAACTAGGAGATATCTCTTGTGCATGTAATGAAGTTTGCACTTGCATAAGTTTGTCCTTCTCTAGCTTTACTTTCTTCTTCCAGACTTTCATAGGTTCTTTCTTATGCTTTTGAAGTATTTTTATCTTCTTGTTTTGTCTTGAAGGTATCATAATATGAATTTTGCAATGATGTGCTATGTGTCCATCGTTGTTGCACTTATAACATACAACCTTATAATTCACTGGAGAAACATTTGCATTGTAGTTTATACTTGTCCATCCATACAAATTTATATTTTTATTCTATCTATTGGCATATCTCACTTGTATTCTACACTCTCTTGCCTTATGTCCAAAATGATTGCATGAGTAGCAATAGCCATTAAAGGTACTCTTGATCTCATATGTATACACTTGCCTCAAAGGAAAAGACTTCTTGAAATTGTCCTTGTCAACTTTAGGAGGAGTCTTTGTCTACTTGTTACCTTCATTTGTAATAGGACTCTTGAAAGTCTCTTTGAGGATTTTTATCTTTCCCTCATTTTTCTTCTTAGGAGTTTATTTGGAATCTTCCTTGAATGTTTGATTTTTTGTATATCCAAGTCCTATTTTATTTGATGGTGACCTTTTCCCATTAATGATGTCATCAAGGATTTTGGTGCTCTATTCAAACTTGAGACTTGTGTTCAACTTGTTGGTTCTTCTCCAATTATTTCCTCATAGAAACAATTTTACACTCTAACCTTTCGCAACTCTCTTCCTTTTATTTCAATTGGATTTTTACCTCCTCTTGAATTCTTTCCTCTTCTTTAATTTGAATTTTCAAATTGATGATTGTTAGCTCTACTTTCTTTATTTGATCTTTCAAATCAATGATCACCTTTTCAGATTCTTCTTGTATTTTGGCCTTCAATCTACACTCTTCTTGAAACTTTATGTTTAGATCAACAATTATCTTCTCACATTCTTCAAGGCCTTGTATTAACTCTACATTAGGTTTATTTGACTCTTAAAGTAGTAGCTCAAGTTTTTGGTTCTCCATTCTAAGTTCTTCAATCTCATCCCTAGCATGATAGAGGTTTTCCTCAAAAAATGCATTTTTCTCTTTACTCACAAGATGGTTTTTTATTTCGAAGAATTCAAATTTTGTTTCCAAGTGTATTCTATTTATCACCTCATTACTTGCATTTGTTTCTTTTTCATCAATACCATGATTGGTATTTCCATTTCCCTTATTTCCTTTTCTTCTTGTCAATGGTTTGATATTGAACACTTTGGATAAACATTCTTCCACCACTTGAAATGTGTTCAAGACATCATCACTTGATTGTAATTCAATACTAGTCTTGTTACCTACTTCATAGAGTGATCTTTCCAATGGTTTGATATCTTCTTTTGTCATGATTAATCAAGCTTCTTGACATTTACCCAAAGGATGACAGGTTCGCTAGCTCTGATACCACTATAATGACTCGAGCTCTAGATCAATCAATTTTTAATTTATTCCTTATTATATTGACAAAGATTGGCATCTAATATTATCAAAGTTAACCGAGTTTCCAGATTATAAATGAAATGAACTCTAAATAATGAAGTCAAATACAAGTATTAATTCGATAATGGAAAATTGACAAGTAAATATAATATCTATTTCTGATTTATCAATTAAAATCATGCCTTTGAATATACAAGAGGCTTAGACCTCTATAATTTCTTTGTTTCTAACTTTGTATTTATATTTGTGCAATTTGCAATTAGGTGTTGTATCTGAATGTTCATTTCTTATCCATGCATCCATCTATTGGTCGATCATTGGCTCTTAAAGAGCACTTCAAATCTATTATTAAGAAATGTATATAACTACAATTATATTCCATATCATGCCCTTTCTTCCCACCACCGATGTCATTTTATATCTTCCTATTTAAGTGAGGAGGCATACCTCTTTGAAAGGTGATATCCTTTTGAATGGACATAACCCTTAGTGTATAAAACTGATTGATTTATTAACTAATTTAATCACTACCATCAAGTGATATTATCTTCTATAAAATAATTGTTGCCTTATATTAATATCATAGATAATGATCATTGCATTGTGTTAACTTCAAGCACTACCTTGTCTTCAATTAATAATACCACACACCTATTCAATGTCATGCCTTCCTCTAGATGTAACTGACAACTAGGGAGGTCTCAATGGAAGCTAGTCTTTAATGAATATATAATCAATAATAGAGACATGTGTGGTGCCTTAATACATGTAGATCATAGAAAATTGACCAATAATAGGTGCATGTCTCTTTAGCAATTGGCATGATTGTTGATATCAATAAGTTCCAGTGTCAATGCAGATATCATTGACTAATGATATTCGATATGGAACTTAATAACATTCAATATGGTAAGCCATGAGTTTCCCTTCATCCAGAATGCTTGGTTTTCTTGAATCAAATAGACTTCTAGATGGCACAAAATAAACTGATGCAGTCAATATTAATTGTTTCAAACTTTGTATAACCTCTCGTTAGAGTGGATATCTATATTATACCATCTTCATATTAATCATGATGTCTTTTAGGCCACAATAGCACAATAGTAAGAGTGTGGTGGTGGAATTAATCCCATCAAAGAATCCTCCAAGTTAAATCCAATTTCTTCAATCAACCAAAATCACCTGAATGTCGACTATAGTGCTTTGGGCAATCATAAACTCACAAAGGGATATGAAAGTATATCGTCGCTAGGGCTAATATATGAATGCCAAGGTTAATCATCACATAGGAATAGTCATCATAAGGAATAAGTATATCAATTGAATGCATCACCATATGAGTTATTCATCTGACAATAATAATATGAGGCGGCCTTTATTGTTCATACCCAGTACAATAGATGGCCTGATAGAAGATATCTTTATTAATAATGTCTTCGATAGATAAGACAAGGGAGATTCTATGTTGGAATAGATGCTCCTAAATAATATATTGATCAAGTAAACTATTTTTCACACAAGGCACTTAGATATACCTGTTTTTCCAACATTGATTTGATCACCAATCAGATCATATATATTTTCTCTTTATCACATTTGAATTTATATACTGTTTTGAGTTTTATATTTTCTCTCTATATATATTTGTGCTTTAGCAGATACCATCTCATAAAAGATATGGGACATTACATAATAATACAAATGTGGGTTTTCACAATGCTTCAAATCCACCTACATTCAATGCGTCAAATCAAAACTTGGTAGGTTGTGGGATTAATAAATCATCATCTACTATGAACCAAACCTTGATTCAAGGTCAAAATCAACCACCAAACCCAAATCATCAATCAAAAAACTAAGGTTCAAATCTAATCATGGGTCAAAATCAAAACATGGGTCTAAATCAAAACATTGGTCCAAATCAAAACATGGTTCCAAATCCAAACATGGTTCCAAATCCAAACATGGTTCCAAATCCAAACATGGTTCCAAATACAAACATTGGTCCAAATAAAAACATGGTTCAAAATACAAACATTGGTCCAAATCAAAACATGGTTCCAAATACAAACATAGTTCCATATACAAACATTGGTCCAAATCAAAACATCGGTTCAAATCAAAACATGGTTCCAAATACAAACATTGGTCCAAATAAACACATGGTTTCATATCAAAACATGGTTCCAAATACAAATGTTGGTCCAAATCAAAATATGGGTTCAAATACAAACATTGGTTGGGTTTAAATCCAAACATGGTTCCAAATGCAAACATTGGTCCAAATCAAAACATGGGTTCAAATCAAAACATGGTGCCAAATACAAACATTGGTCCAAATCAAAATATGGGTTCAAATACAAATATTGGTCCAAATCAAAACATGGGTTTAAATACAAACATTGGTCAAAATCCAAACATGGGTTCAAATCCAAACATTGTTCCAAATACAAACATTGTTCCAAATCAAAACATGGTTCCAAATCCAAACATTGGTCAAAATAAAAACATGGTTCCAAATAAAAACATTGTTCCAAATCAAAACCTTGAGTTCCAAATCAAAACCTTGTTCCAAATCAAAACATTGGTCCAAATAAAAACCTTGTTCCAAATCAAAACATTGTTCTAAATAAAAATGTTATTCCTAATCAACGCATGAGTCAAAAACAAGGTTTTTATCATTATCAATTACAAGCTCAACAACAATCACAAGCCCAACAAATGTATACTCAACAAAAATTGCTTGCTCAACAAAAAAATCTGCAATATGGTCCTCAAGCTCAACAATATTTGAATCCTCAAGCTCAACAATATTTGAATCCTCAAGGTCAAGAATATCATCAATCTCAAGGAAATGCCATACCACAATACCAATATGGTGGGACATATAAAACACTTCCCACAACACCATCTAATTCACAATATCACTCACACAATACACCTCATTATCAAGATCATGCATATGTTCCACCATTGGTTAACACAAACAGGGAAATTTCATCACAAATACAAACATTGGCCCAAAAGATACAAGATATTCAAGCAGGAAAGGTAAATAAATCATATGCATTCCAAGACTTATGCCCCTATCCATTTGATAGAAACATCATGATGATACCTTTTCCTCCAAACTTTGAGATCCCTAAGTTTGACAAATATAAGGGAAGAGGAAATCCTGAGGAGCATATAAGAGATTTTTATGTTGCTTGTATGTAAGTATCCTACAATGATTCATATCTTATGAGACTATTCCCAAGAAGCTTGGGTGGATTAGCAATGGAATGGTTTTCACATTAACCTCCTAGAATTAAGACATTTCAAGAGATCATAGATCAATTCGTCACACATTTCTCTTATAACATTGATGTCAACGTAACATTGGAGGATATTTATACACTAAAACAAGATAGAGGAGAACCCTTTGCTAACTTTTTGTAACAATGGAGACACAAAGCAAGCAAGTGCAAATGTCCTATACCAAAAAATAAGGTCGAAATGCTTGCTAGAAATCTAGGTACTGATTTGGCCTTTCAATTATGTATGCAATGTGTCTCTACATTTGAAGAATTAATCTCCAAAAGGATTACTATCGAGAGAGCTCTAATTTCAAAAGGATCCATCCAAATATCCAATGATAAACCATCATCTAGTAATAGCGACAAACCCCAATTTTGGGCTAAAAATAAGAAAATTACTAATGATGGTGTTGTGGATGCAAAGGTGATCATCAATGCTCCTCCTAAACCTACATTCCAACAAGTAAATCAACAAAATGTACAAACTATAAATAATGAACAAGGCCAACAAGGTCAACAAGGGCAACAAAGATCAAACAATTATCCTCCAAGGCGAAAATACACTCCTTTGGGAGAACCTATTGAAATTGTCTTGACTAAATTAATTCAAACTAATCTTATCAAACTTCTTGATTTTTGTCAATATGGAGAACCTAAAGTTAAACCTCCATGGTACAAGGACACTGATTATTGTGAATATCATCATACCAAAGGTCACAAAACAACCAGTTGTATGAAATTGAAAATTTTCATTCAAGATCTTATAGAACATGGTGATATAAATGTCGATCAAAGATTAGGAACGTCAGGAAGCAATGACCTTGGAATAGACAAGAATCCAATGCCAGATCATGGATAAGGAAATGATGCAGGAAAAGGAAAAGGGAAGGCGTATAACCAAGTTAGCCATACCTATGACAATTTTGTAGGTAACACATATTCATCTGATAATCATGTATTCGTTATTACCATCCAAGGAAGAAATCTAGAGTGTGGAGTCACCACACGATGGAGGAAGGTAACCATACAAGGGGATCCTTTACAACCAAGAGTACCACCCAAAGATAATGTCACAAATTATAGTCTTCTTGATCAACTCAAGAAGACACATGTAATATGCCAAACATTCACTGGAGTAAATTTCCTAAGTTTTCACTGTGCAAGTAAAATAAACTATGTAATAAGCCATTGTAATAAAAAAAATTCCTTTCTTTATTGGGAATATATGAACAAAGATGCTATACAACATACAATAAGGATTTCCATTCCATTACAATATTTTACAAAGTACAATATTCCAAGAAAGTACAAAACTACATACATAGCTCCTTTGAGCTTCATAACATAAGATATAGATGGTCCAGGAATCCGCCTCTCAAAACCTTGGTCTTTTGTCACCTACTAAGGAGGAGAAGCGTCACTCAAGTGCTTTTCTGCCAACCACAAACTCATATGTGGTCCCCCACACATCTATCAATGATAGATGGCCCTATCCTTCAATGAAGGTATTAGTTGGGTATCCCCGTATGACATACCACTCTGAGCTTAGTGTTGTTCCCTACATGACTAGGATTTATAACCTATGCTAGGCAGCCCTCATGTATTTAAATGGACATGGTGAACTGACAGTGGATCCCCGGGAAATCACACTACTTTGGCCAAAGTGTTCTCACTCAGTATAATCGAGTGATGGTCTACCATTCACTTACACTATAGCAAGATCATTTTGACTTAAGGCCATTATATCTATGCTTAGGAAACCCTCTCCATGGGCAAGCTACTCCATATGATAACCTATCTCTTTAACACAACCTAATGTAACACAACTCATTAAGCAAAGTACTAGTTCCCTCCTTTCATTGGATAACAATCCCAAGAGTAACCTATTGGTTCCCTCCCTTCACTAGATAACAATCCTAGGAGTAACCTACTAGCCATATAGCATAATTAATTATCTAGCTATGAGTGTTCCTTAAGCCTATCTACGTTTGATCATATCTAGTATAATAACAATATCTATGACAAACAATCTCTCTTATCCTTGACTAATCATGTCTAGTATAATAATAATCAGTCTCTCCTATCATGGAGTAATTACAAACATTACACAAATAGAGTAAATAGTTTCCACTTTTCTTTCAAAGCAAACATTACTTTTCCCCATATGCAAGTAACTATAAAAGACTAGTTTAAACATTCAAGAACCAAATCATTCAACACTAATGCAAACAAAGGAAGAATATCCTCATGCATGTGATAAGCTTTCCAATTAACTGGTTGCAGTCACAACACTTCCAAATCAGCAACTAGCCTAGTATCAATCCTTCAACAAAAACTCAATAACCACTATCTCACAAGTTGGCAAATACTTCTCTCAAAATAATAATAAACTCTCTCTAAAACTCAAGGCTCTCACTCATTGTTCTTGGTAGAATATTGCAAACAAAAATGTAGATAAAATGCAGAGACTTGCTCAAGAAATAATGCATAGAAGAATGTGTCCTAAACAAATAAACAAGCCCACTATTTATACAACAATCTGGTAACTATTCATGCTACAGTTTAGGCATGAGTTATGACAGCAACAAGCATGCATAGCAACACATCTATCTCAACTTAAAAGGTGGTGAACTTATAATTATATACTCAACTTAAATAGCTACAGGTCGACTTAGTTAAATGACAACAATTAGAGACCAATTCAAATCCCACATGATAGAATTTAGTTTGCATCTCAAAATGGACATCTACAGGAATAAGGATTCAAAGGTGGTGCCAAAGCCTCATTATTCATTCTCAGAGATGGTGCAATTTCCTTCACATCTGAAATAGTCAACATCAAATTTGCAACACCAAACTTATATCGACTTAGTCTTAGTGTGAGTTGATTTACATAATAAATCGATTTGAAAAAGTCATTGACTAGTTTACAAGCCTTTATAAATGTTGGATGATACTCAGAAACATGGTAAATAGAGTTTACTAAGTCCACGGCTTCCAAAAAAGAGGCGTCGACTTATTCTACCGTTATTCATCGACTTAATGACTGCTCAATGTTTGCAGATTATAAACTCTCCTTTCGCAGACAATGAGAGTATAATGCAACTAAAGGATATAGTCATTACTATCTCATAGTTCGGCCTTTGATTTAATTATAAATTGGCCGATAATCATTGCTTAAGA
This sequence comes from Sequoia sempervirens, assembly GCA_007258455.2. Taxonomy (NCBI): domain Eukaryota; kingdom Viridiplantae; phylum Streptophyta; class Pinopsida; order Cupressales; family Cupressaceae; genus Sequoia; species Sequoia sempervirens. The sequence continues at coordinate 144,885 of VDFB02345355.1, forward strand.
TAGTCAATCTCAAAGCAAATATTATTTAAATATATATATATAACATATACATATATATATATATAAATATATTAACATATATCTATATACCTTATATATATTAATACACATAGGTATATATATATACCTATGTGTGTTAATATATATATATATATTAACATATATATATAACATCTTTTTTGTTGCATGGATTGGAAGGAGCAGGTGCGCATAGCAAGGATTTTTGAATTTGGCGATGGAGCAGAAGGTGAAGACGATGGAGATCTAGATGGGGATCTCGTGGAGGTTGTGCAGTCTTCGTTGGCTACTGTTGTTTGGAAACATGGGCTTGTTGTTTCTATTGAGTGGATTCTCCCTCCTGATGTGGTAGTTCTCCATTCTTGGTTTCCTGTTCTTCCTTGGGAAGTTCCTGGTTCACAATGGACGGTGGCTATTCATGCTTGGAGTGGGGGTTTCCTTGCCTTCGTGGGTCCCCTTGTGGCCTTCAACATTGTTTGGGTAGTCATCACTGTGCTTGTTTTGATGAGAGTGTGCGGGAGTTGCTCTAGTGCGATCCTGATTGTGGCTGGTGGTGTACATGACTGCTACACTTATGTATTTTTGTGACTCTCCCCTGTGTTTGGCTGGGAGAGGTTGATGTTTTTCTGGGCGCTTTGGGAGGAGGTTTTTTTCCTCTCTAGATTTTTGGTGCTAAGTTTGGAAGGGGTTGATCTTTCCTGGAGAAGCCCTTTCTTTCTCCTGCTAAAATATGGGTTTGCTTTGATTCTCTCGAAGGTCTGGATAAGCCTTGGATGTCAGAGGTGTGGCACATGCTTGTGCTGCAGGGCTCTTGGAGTCTATTTTTTGTTTCTTGGGTCCTCTTTAAGAGTTTTTGGGTACCCGATGTGGGTTCTCTATGCTGAGGAAAGAGCTTCTAATGATGGTGTTTCGATGATGCTTGTTGGTTGTTGGGTCTATTTGGATTCTTGTGTTCTTCTTGGGCTCTCTTTCAGAGCTTCTAGGTACCCTTTGTGGTTGTCTTGGCTATCCTTTTCAAAGGGGGTTTTCTTTTACTTTCAGCTTTGGGCTCTTTCTTGGAGGAGGTCCCTGTTTTTGGGTCTGACTTGGACGTTGGGATGTGTTTTGAGCTGGTGGAGTGGAATGCCTTCTTTCTTGGTGCTCCTGCATGCTCAGCCTAAGGATGGTGTGTTCTCCCAATCTTCTGGAGCTTTTATTTTCTTCCATTTCCTGTGCACTATGTCTTCTTTTGAGGAGAAGATAGCTCTTGATGGTCAGGAGTCATTTCCTATTGAGTTGGAGGTGGGTGTGTTGGATGTGGATGGAATTCCTCTTTTTTGGTCTCCTCTAGTGGTGTTCCTATTGAGGTGGAAGTTTCTCCTATCGAGGTGGAGCTTGAGGTTGCTGGAAAGGTGTGTTTCTAGTTTGTTGGGTTTTCACAGAATCCTCTCCTATAGAGGGGAGCTCTGTCCTCTTGAGGTGGACTTGGAATTGGTCTATGGTGTGTTTGGGAGCATCAAGGGGTGTTTCTCCTTTTGTGTGCTTGTGTTTTTGATCATGGGGTTGGGTTTAATGGTGGTCTTTACCATTAATTTTCTTGTTCTTCTGTTAGGTTTGGTTATGTTGTTTTTGAGCAAATGGCTGGTAGTTGTGATGTTGTTTTGCTGCTTGGCAGTTGTGATGTTGTTTTGTTGCCTGATTGTTTCAAGTGGTTATTACTGTCAAATCTTGGTTGATGCACCCTTGTTGCATGGAGGCTTGAATGGTTCAGGTGGTTTGGGGTTTCTGGTCCTGGATAAAACCAAGTTGTATCTGGGCTTCGGGCCCATGATTGTTTTTTGTAGCCTGTGATGTTTTGATTTTCTGGTTGTGGCTGTTGTTGGGCTGCTAGTGGTATGTGTGTTATCCTTATTAGCAGCTTGTTGTTGTGGGGTTGATTCATGCTTACTGTTGTTATCTTGAGTTTCAGTTGTCTTCCTTTGTAAAGGGTTTTGGGCCCCTTCAAAACCCGTTTTTTACCCCTAACCAAAACATATATATATATTAGCACACATAGGTATATATATAATAATAATATATTAACACACATAGGTATATATAATCGATATACAAATGAATACATCAAGATAGCAATCACATTGTTATATTAATATATCGGTTGTGTATACATATATATATATATATTTATATATATATGCCTCTATGTACATGTATATGTATGTATACATGTATCGATACATTCGTAGGCATGTCCATTTGCCACCATACGTGTATATGGATACATATATACATATGGATATATGTATATACATTATATATATATACACATTCAATTCCTACACCAAAATCACATACAATTACTATGGTATTGATAAGAGCCTATGAGCAATATATCTATACGTACATATACATGTCATGACATCCATCAGATAGTTCCATGCGCATAAGTAACTCATGCATGAGTGTGCATAGATGCGTCTACCTATGTACCCTCATGTACACATTCCTTCGTGTGTATAGTATATCATCGACATGCATGTGTGTGTGTATATATATTCCTCATAATACAAGCATAGTAACAAGGAAAGAACTCTCAAGCTCAAACATCAACCAATAGCACTCAAAAGTAAACAAGACTCTTACTAATGTAGACATATTGACTAGAGATGACTTACCAACTTCCCACTTAATAACCTGACTCAATTATTTTGTTGTGGTGTGTGTAAGCTTAGATAGGTTACAATACTGGTTACCCGACCAAGACCTTCTCCTGAGTGATACTTCCCCTCCTCCTGGAGGAATTGAACACATACCTGCAACCACTAACACTTGCACATGGTAGTCAAGTATTCACAAAATATGTAGTATACATAATACATCTCCAAAGTTAGAATATCAACACAATATTCATCCAATCACATAAATGCATTCCTTCATATAATATTAAATGAGATGACATTCATTGATAAAGCAGTGATAACAAAGTACAAGTACAATTTATTCATCCACTGAATTCACAATGCATTCACATTTTACCCTACATAGTAATAATAAATAGTAGTTACACAATTGGGGTGTAAGAACACTAGCCCAAATATCTATTCTAGAGCTTTTGAAAATTTCACCAACCCATAAGGAAATTCTAGTGAAAGCCTTATCTTCATTATCTATGCCTAATGATATTGATATTGAATAGTTTCAAGCCATGGTGGGGCACATCTCATCCACCCACCATCTTTTATTCAAAGGGAATGACCTTCCATCCCAATCATTTCACAATCATGCACTGCATCTTGAGGTATTGGTGCATAAGAACAAGGTGAAAAGAGTCTTAATAGATGAAGTGTGGGTTTAAACATTTGTTCACTTCAGTTAAATGCATGCTTAGGTTATTTAGAAGGAGTCATAGAAAGAAGCAACAGAGCAACAATAAGAGGTTATGATAATGAAGAGAGAATATGAAGGAACCATCACATTACCTATCCAAGTAGGACCAAAAATAGTAGAGAAAACCTTTCAAGTTTTGAATCTTGACTTACCATATAATATTCTCCTTGGTCAACTATGGATTCATGCAATGCAAGCTTTGGCTTCTACTTATCATCAATTTCTTAAGTTCCCTTATAATGATAAGGAGATTACTATTCATGGTGATCCATAACCTTTCTATTATTGTAGAGGGCTAGAGGAGAAATATTCCAAAGTATTGCAAGTTCCAAATAATGATGAGGTTCCTATACCTTCTTCTTATGCTGATCCAACAACACTAACATTAACTTCAAGTTCTACATATGAATCTAAGCAAGAACTAGCGGATGCTAAAATTCAAGCAAAGGATAGTGGTTGTGGAGAATACAGCCTCTCAACTTCTTTCCTAGGATAATTGAGTTCAAATCCAAAATCTCATGGTGAACCCCAACCACATTGAGAAAGTCACTAATAAAATCAAGAAAACCACAATTGAGAAGTGGGAGAACTAAATGCTCAAGTCATAGTTGATGGGAACATATCACAATGGATTTATCAAGATAAGAAAGAACTCCCACTACCAGTTGACACAAGTAGCAAAGGATTTTCATTAATGAAGAGTATGGGTTACACTGGCATAGGTGGCCTTGGCTTAAACCAACAAGGGATGAGAGAGCCAGTAATTCTTGAGAAACGCATAAAAAATATTGGTCTTGGTTACACCCCGACCAAAGATGTGGTCCCTCATGTTAACAATATTTCAATCGAAGAGGATAAAGCTTCCCCTTGGTTAATACATCTAAATACAAAAATATCGATGACACTCCAATGTGCATCACAAATTTATTTGAATGTATGCATCAATTTACATGATCACTACTAATTCATTTTCTTCACCAAATAAAAACAAAAAAAATAACCCTTACCTATCCTCAATTGATTGACTAGGACCAACAACACACACTAGTTCTCAATTCATTCAAAAATGATGAGGCAATTTCTGAATTCATGGGAGCTAGAGATCACATCTTTGGAGATCATAAGGAAGGTTTTGATATTGAGTCAGAAACAAGAGCCTATTTTGGGGAGACGATTGAGTCCTTCAGTCGAAAAAGAGAAAATTTGACAATTAATAAAAGATCTTTAAGTGAAAACCACAACGTGACACTTTCTGATCATAAAATAGTAAAAAGAAATGACACATCCAAAGGTGAAAACCTCTCTGAGACACCTAAGGATGGAGGATTCAATATCCCCCATCTAGAGTAGAAAAATACAACAATTCTTGTAGAGCCATCCAAGCCAATCACCGTAGGAACAAAAGAAGCTCCTCAAATAGCATTTCATGCTTCCTCATTAGATGATGAAGAGACATAGGATTTGGAAAAATTTCTCAAAGAAAGGAAGATTTTCTTTGCATGGTTGTATGCTAATATGTCAGGTCTTGATATATCATTAGTGGTTCACCATCTCATAGTTCACCCAGATGTCAAGCCAGTTAAACAAAAGCTATGAAAGATGCATCCTTGAATAGCATTGCTCGTCAAGGTGGAGTTGTAAAAATTACTTGATGTTGGTTTCCTTAGGTTGATTGACTATCCTGAGTGGGTTTCCAACCTAGTTCTAGTTTCCAAACTCACTAGGGCATAAGGATCTACACAGAATTCAGGGACTTGAACAAAGCATGCCCTAAAGATGATTTTCTACTCCCCAATCTAGACATCATTGTGGATCTCACAAGTCACGAAATGTTATCTCTTATGGATGGATTTTCAGGGTATAAGAAAATCATGATTGCTAAGAATGGTCAACACAATCACATGCCCATGGGGAACGTATTATTGGAACGTGATGCCTTTTGGTTTAAAAAATTCAAGGGCTACATATCAAATCCCAATGCAACTAATCTTTCATGACATGTTCCACAAGATCCTTAAAGACTACATAGATGATATCTTAGCTAAATCTGTAACAAGGAAAGGACATCTGGAGGTATTAGCTCAAATTTTTGATAGGTAAGAGGAGTACGGTGTAAGGTTGAACCCAAAAAAGTGTGTCTTTGGCATTACCACTAGTAAACTATTTTTTAAATATAGTGTCACAAAAGGGCATTGAGGTTGATCCAACAAAAGTAAAAGTAATTATAGATAGTCCACCACCTCAAACACTCAAGAAGTTAAGGAGCATTCAAGGTAAATTAAAATCAATCAGGAGATTCATTGCATGACTAGCAGATAAGTGCCACTCGTTTACCCATCTCCTTCACAAGGGTGTGGCATAAAAAAGGGATGATAATTATGAGTAGGAATTTCAACAACAAAAGGATTACTTAGCAACACCACCAGTTTTAATGCCACTAATAATGGGAAAACCTTTGATCGTATATGTGTCAGCAACCTCAGCAGTGCTAGGAGCTCTCCTAGCTCAACATGACAAAAATGGAAAAGAAAGGGCCATATATTACATCAATAAAACTCTAGTTGGTTTTGAGCTTAATTATTCACCCATAGGAAGAGCTTGTTTAAAAGTTGTTTTTGCTTCTCGAAAGTTGAGACACTACATGCTATCCCATAAAGTTAAACTCATTTCCAAAGTGGATCCTTTGAAATATTTTCTATCAAAAGCTACACTCACCGATCATATGGAAAAATGGGTGATGATCTTGAGTGAATTTTACATTGAATATGTGGATCGAAAATTCATCAAGGGACAAGTTATAGCAGATCATCTAGTTGAGTCACCATTATGTTCAGAGAATCCATTAGTATTAGAGTTTCCAAATGATTTCATCTTCAGTCTTACAACATCCAAGTAGTGGAAGTTGTATTTTGATGGATCACACACACAACATGGGTTAGGGCAAGAATTTTGTTCATCACTCCATAAGGGGATTGCATACCCAAATATTTTAGATTGGCATTTCCTTGTACCAACAAAATAGTGGAGTATGAAGCACTTATCATTAGATTAAGGACCACAATTCAATGGAAAATCCAAGAGCTTCAGGTATATGGAGATTCACAATTGATAGTGAAACAAGTCAATGGTGATTATCAAACAAAAAATGATAAGCTCACACCATACAAGAACATGGTGGAAAATTGCAAGGAATATTTCATTGATATAACTTTTGAGTAGATACCGAGGATTAACAATAGAGCAGTTGATAACATGGCTACTATTGGCTCGTTACTAGACATACCAAAGAATAGCTCAAAATATGAATTTCTTATGGAGTAGCTTCTCATACCAACATTTGAGGTTCCAGAGTCAAAATTCGTGTGTGAGATTGTTGGTCCTGATTCACCCTGGTACCATGATTTATTTACCTACCTACATAGAGGTATATTCTCCACTGATATCACTCCTAGCTTACGAAAAACCTTTATTAGAAGGGCCTCATGATTCATCATTATTGGTGATACCCTATATTGGAGAAGTTTTAATAACACATTTCTTAGATGTTTAAACTAGGAGGAAGCTTATGTCACTTTGAAAGAAGTACACGAAGGCATATGTGGGTCACATTCGAGTGGCGTAACCTTGGCCAAAAAATTATTGAGAACAAGATATTATTGGCCCACCATGGAGTAGTAGTCAAATCAATTTATGAAAAAATGTGTGTAATTTCAACATGGAGATCAAATCATGCTCTAGCGCAAGAGCTCCAACTGATGGTAACTCCATGGCCATTTTCTCAATGGGGGCTTGATCTCATAGGTAAAATTACACCCACTTCTTCCAATGGACATAAGTTAATTATTACGGCCACTGAGTATTGTATGAAATGGATAGAAGCCATTCCTATGACGTATATCACTACGAAACAAATCTCAAAGTTCATCCTTAATTACCGTATATGTCATTATGGTGTTCCACAAGCCATTATCATAGATAATGGAACACCCTTAGAGAACCAAGATGTATGAGATCTATACAATAAATTCAACATCTAACACCATTTCTCAACCCCCTACTATCGCCAAGGAAATAGACAAGTTGAAGCCTCAAATAAAACCATCATTAAGATCCTTAAAAATATGGTTAATGACACTAGTCAAGATTGGCACCTACAATTAAATCCCATTCTTTGGGCATATCGCACTAGCATTAGAACACCAACTGGTGCTACACCATATTCCCTAGTCTATAGTAACGAAGTCATTTTTCCTATTGAGATCGAGCTCCCCTCATTGAGAGTATCTCTACAAAATCTGATCACCAAGGAAGAATATAGAGTAATAAGACTAAATGAATTGGAATTGTTAGACGAACAATGTCTAGAAGCACTCAATCATCTTCAAGTATGTGAGAAAAAACTCAAGAGGAGTTATAATAGAAAGATCAAGGGTTGAAACCTCCAAGCAGGAGATCTTGTACCAAAAGAAAATTAGAAGAACATGCTAGACTAAAATAGCAAGGGGAAGTTTGAACCAAATTGGTTGGGACCCTTTGTCATCACAACTCGTTATGGATCAAGAGCTTATCAGTTCACAACAATAGAAGGAGATCCATTGCAAGAACCTATGAATAACATGCATCTCAAGAGGTTCAATTCGTAGCCCAAGAGGGGAAATATTTCAAAAAAATTCAAGAAAAAAATCTAAAATCTAAAATCTAAAAAAAATTAGAAAAAGGATTGTAAACAATAAATAGAAAAAAATTGTCCTCTAGTGAAAACCGCTTCAGTGACACTTTGGGCAAGTACCTTGGTGAAAACCTGGTAAACAGGAACCTTGCATAAATAAACTTTGTCTCATATCTATTAAGTACTCTCATCACTCCATCCCCTTCATAATAAAATTGGCATCCATTTTTCACCCATCCATTTTCATCCCTACCATGGCTTGGTATTCAGGAAAATGTCTATTCATCCTATTGAGCTATACCCTCAGGTCATCCTATTTTATTCATATCAAAGTTCCATAACACTCGGCCAGGGGCATCTTCTTATACTTGTTTACTAGATTGGATACTTGTATTACCTAAGTATTATAAATATCATTCCCAAAAAATCCAAAAACATCAGATAACCCAAAACACCAAAAAACATCTGCAAATCATCAAAATCCCAAAAATATCCAAATATTTGAAAAGTTCAAAATCCCAAAAACATCCAAACATTTGTAAAGTTCAAAAATCCCAAAAAAAATCAAAACATTTGTAAATTTTAAAGTCCCAAAAACATCCAAATCATCTTGAAATCTAAAAACATTCATAACATGTCAAAAATCTCAAAAACATCCAAATCACATCAAACCCTTGAACAGGTCTAAAACATGAAAAATTCAAAAACACTTGTCAAACTATGTTGTCTTTGTGCTTACATAGGCAAGGCTATCATTGATGAGCCCCCGAGGCATTAGGTCAGTCCTTTAGGAGTCCATCATAATAAATTGACAATTCAAAATGTTGACATCTCATCAATAAATGGTCACTTGTCAGGTGTCAGTCAAACTACATTGTCACACTTACATAGGTAAGGCCATCATCAATGAGCACCCGAGGCATTAGGTCAATCCCTCTTAGGTCATGTTCCTGGTCTAGCCCTTGGAAAATACAAAAACCTTTGAAAACTCTGGAAAAACCTAAAAACATTTGGGAAACATTCAAAAACTCAAAACAACCTCAAATAACTCGAGAAATTTAAACATTCAAATAATCAGAAACCCAAAAAAAAGCCTCAAAACATTTTAAAACATCAAAAACATTCAAATATTCCAAAAAGCTCAAAAACATCCATCTCATCTTGCTTTCACCCGTAATAATCTTCATTCATAATAAATTGATCCCATTCCCACCCTCGGGTGAAGCAAGCAGAAGCAAGTACAATAGTTAAAGAATAAATTTTAATGAAAATAAATCACGAGGTCAAGAATAATCTTCAAATGTGTTAATTAAGTTTATATCAACGACCTAATTAGTTTAACACCACATCATTATCCAATGTATGTCCTAGGATGTATCATTCCGACAATGAGCATCATTTTGGATATCACCTAAGAAATCAAAATCTCTTTGGCAACATATATGAATAATATTGACTGTTTGTTCATTTTAATCTTTTCCTACGATTTATCTTATTGGTCCATTCCAATGATCTCTCGATGATGTCTATCAAAATGATTTAGAGAGAAAGGAATGGGGTATTGATCATTAATTTCATTTGTTTTGCTTGTTGGATATTCTTGTAGTACAACCTCAACAAATACTTATCTTGCATGTGTCAGGATAGTCTCAAGTAAAACAATGGCTAGGACATATCAGGTTCTTCATACCTTTTGAGTATTAGTCTCCTTACTTTGATGGCTTATTCTTTCACATGGTCAAACAAGGTTTTTGTATTCCAGGTATGAACAAGGATATTCCAGTCAGTTTGCAAAGTCAAAGTCCATCGCATTAGATACAATGTCACCTGGTTCTTCATACCTTGGTGCATTGTATTAATTTGTTATATCAAAAATAAGGATTGCTATGATGAATTAAACAAAGTCCTAGAAGTAAAGCAATGTCATCTCTCTCATCACCATATCCAGTAAGTGTTGAAAATATGAATCCTTGCAACATGAGCAAGAAGTGTATATGGATTAATCTTGTTGTTCATGTGTTGTCATTGATTTCAATATGGTGACAATTGTACGAGAGGCTTACTTGGTCTACTAGAAGCTATTCTCCACCGGAAGTGTTCTTTGCTGATGAACCAATGCGTTGGTTTTTTAGTTCGAAATTCATCGCAAGAAAAAAATATGACTATGATATCTTAACCATGGTATTATGACTCATTCAAACAGTTATGTCCAAGATCTTGAGAAGTTTTGTATTGAGAGCATAAAGTTATCATTGATAGAGCTTAACTTTGTACACTACAGTTGTTTCTCTGCTCTGCATATCAGTGTGGGAGACTCCACATTTTCTTAAGAAAATTCTAATGTCGTGGTTCTAATGGTAGTCTCTATGATGGTAATGTGATGAGAAACTGGAGTGATGTTGGATTTGGAAGGTGTTTGCTTTGATAAGTGTATGTTGGTTTGGATTTTTTGTGTTTAGGTCCTAGTCTTGGCCGACCTAACATATGACATGCATTAAGAAGATTACATATACTTTGTGGATGTTTTCTATAGATCTTCGTCGACTTGATATGATGCACTACATGGATAAAAATGCTTTAAATATTATATGGTGTTGAAAAGAGTGTTTTTTATTGGGTTGTTTTCATCTAATTAGGCCGACCTAATTGATGAATGAGATATACTTGCATATATATATATATATATATGTGTGTGTGTGTGTGTGTGTGTGAGAGAGAGAGAGAGACTATTTGAAGGAGAAAGGAGAGAGTGTGACAGTATGGATGTGGTATGAACATGTGAAAGTGTGAGTATGGGAAGGAAAAAGAAGAAAGGTATGGTGAAGTGTGAAGAGAATTGAGGAATGTTTGAATATGCAAGCCTAAATGATTTATCAGTTGAGGATCAGAACAAAATTGTTGAGCGACTATTGTGAGAAGTAGTACTTCTTCTTCAAAGCTTCATTGGAATTGAACCCTGCACATAGAAGGTGTATTTCATCAGTTCACTCTTTTGGCAATGAGCCATAGCTTTTGTTGTTGGTGTGAATAAGTCTTGTACCTAGTTTATTCCTTTACTAGGACTTAGGGGACTTAATTCACATGTTAAGTTTACTTAGGATATTAGTTGTCATATCTAGATAAGTATTAGTTGTCTTATCTAGAATTTCCACTTTCCTAGGTAGTTATGAGTTAGTTGTCTCATGTGATAGGATTAAGACACTTGTCATGATCTTGTCTTATCCTATCTCTCATCCTTGCCTTTATAAGCAAGGCATCTCTAGCATATTTGTTGATAGATTGCATATAGCATTGTATTGTATTGCATTGATCATATTGTATCATATTGCAATCCTTGTTTGGTGGAATAGCATCTTCCATTGTTGTTCTTTCGTTGCAGATTGAAGATCTTGGGTTGTTAACTCCAACATGGTATCAGAGCTTTGAATCTGGCAAGCCCCTTCCATTTCTTTATTAGAGAGTTTCCATCAATTTCTATTGTCATTTTTTGAGTTCTTGTATCCTATATTGCATGCTTGCATTTTGGTGAGATCTGGTGATTGAGCGCTTTTGGCTATAGTGGCAGTATTTTAGGGTGCGTCCAGGAGGCTCGAAAAAGTCAGATCTGGCTTTTGTTTCAATTTCACCATTTGCAGCTTTGGCAAAGAAGGGTTTCGAGCTCAGCTGGTGAACAACACAGGTGCACTTTGAGCCAAAAATAAGTCCTCCAATGGCCCTTCCATTTTTTATTAGAGTCCGTAATACGACGTCGTCAGAATACTTTTCAAAAAATAAATAAATTAAATTTCGTTTTTTTTGGTCGGCATTTTATTTTATTAAAAAATTTCAAAAAAAATATAAAGCGCTTTAAAGCGCTGTCGGCCCTGTTTTGTTTAAGCCGACTTTAGTCTGCGGGCTCTGCCCTAACCGCCAGGTGGGAGTGGTTTACCAGCAAAACGCTGACCAGCTACCACCCTTGCCTCTTACGGGTCAATCGCGGGCATTAACCATGCGGCATGCGCGCAGCATATCTCCGCCCACCGTCGCGGGCCGCCCCGACCAAGCCAACAGTCAAGTTTAAAACCGTCGACGCCCGACCGCCGTTAACCGCCAGGAGGGCGGTCAGAACCGCCCGGTTACCCCTAACCGCCGGCGGATTTTTTTTGTAACAACTTAGCGCTTGGTCACGTGGGTGACCGACCGTCAGCCCCCGAGGGCCTTATTTTTTGCACCTGTTTAGCCTTCAAAGTGCCTAAAATAGGCCTTTTTTTCAAAATTGCATAACTTTTCGCCACGAAGTCGGTTTTCTGCAAACAAGATATCGTCGGAAAGCTAGTTCGACGAACTTCGCAGTGGTGCAGGTTATTTTTCTAGATTTTGCCATTTTTTGCCAGATTTTTCAGCTTGAAGGTACAAGTGCATTTATTGCTTGTTCTTGATGTAACTTTTGCCAACGAAGTCGAAATTTGGCAAAAATTTTTTTGAAATTGATCAGAAAATCGCAAGGAATCTGTTTGTAACCTCTATTTTCAGCTTTGCAAGCTCCTTTTTCTGAAAAATTGTAAAAATCACCGTGTGTTATAAACGGTTGATTTGAGCTTGTCACTTGTAAAATTGCAAAAATTGTTCATTGTAATTTGCTGGGGGGGTTGCAAAATCAGTTTTTAATACATTCTGGGGGGGTGAAAGGCACAATTTAAGTGCCACATTGTCCTTTTCTTTTGGTGTTCATGGCGGATCTAAGGCAAATTGAACCACTCACTCCACATAATTATCATACATGGAAGCTAAAAATGACTCAGTTGTTACAATCTAAGGGTCTATGGCCAATGTTAGATGTAGAACAACCTGAATTTACAAGGGATTATGAAAAGTTTGTCCATAGATGTAAAATGGATGAAGCAAAAGGGCTCATTGGCTTACATGTATCTGATAATCTGTTGTTTCATATTTCGGAGTGCAAAACACCTAAGAATGTTTGGGACAAACTTGAAGAATTGTATGGTAAAGTAAATCATTTCAGAACCTTGCAACTTCAAGCAGAACTTCAATCCCTCTCTCCAGATGCGTTTCCTTCAATGTAGGATTTTCTTGCTCAATTCAAGATGATTTTGTCACAGTTGAAAGGATGTGGACGTGATGTATCTAGTAATGAATGTATCTTCTTGATTCTGTCTAAGTTAAAGGGCCCTTATCAAGTGTTTTCTTCTACTTTCTATTCAACTATGGATGCAATAGGGACAGATTACAAAATGCCTACATTTGAGTTGTTTTGTGAGCATCTTACTAGGGAGGAGGCCAAGTTAATTTAGTTGGATGCCTTACCTAATTCTAAGAATCATGCTCTAATGGCTCAATCATCCAAGGGTAAAGGAAAGAACAAGAAGAAGCCCAAAGCAGAATCATCTTCTGGTAGTGAGAATCCCTCCAAACCGAAGCCGAAGAACAATCAGAAGTCCACTCAATCTCCTTCTTCTTCTACCTCTGGAGATTCTTCTTCCAAGTCCAAGAAAAAGAACGGAGATCCTTGTTCATTTTGTGGCAAAACTGGACATGATGCATCTCATTGCTTTAAGAGATTAGAGGCCTTGGAGGAAGCTATGAAGAAGCACAATATTTCAGTGGCTAAGCCTTCTTCTATGGGCAAAGGGCAAGCTCTTTCTGCACGAGCTATGCATTCACCTTCAGATGGTTGGATTCTTGATTCAGGTGCCTCACATCACATGACAAATTCACGTGATCTTCTTGATTCCATAGTTCATACTTCTACTTCTCAGATTACAGTTGGGAACTCTTCACAGATTCCAGTTTTGGGGACAGGCTCCGTTCAAATGCTAGATGGGTGCATTGAGGATGTTTTACTTGTTCCTGATATTTCAGCAAATCTTCTTTCCATATATTAGATTTGTCATTCTGGAGATGGGAAGTTAGTTGAGTTTTCACCACAAAATGTGACTATTAGACAGTTGCAAGATCCTGAGAAGGTTGTCGCAACAGGAGTAGTTGATCATGAGAATCATTTGTATCGATTTGATGGATTTGAGTCTTCATCGGGGTCATGTTTTGTTGCTCATGCTGATTCAATGAGCAAGCTTTGGTATGAGAGATTTGGGCACTTGAATTATAGATATCTTCAGCAAATGAAAGCACATAACTTAGTGGTTGGTCTTCCAAAGATCACTTGCACAGATGGTGTTTGTCAAGGATGTGTTCTTGGCAAGCAACATCAAGATCCTTTTCCTAAGGGTCACGCTACACGTGCAACCACACCCCTTGAGTTGGTCCATAGTGATCTTATGTCATTCCCAACTCCTTCTTTTTCAGGGGCCAAGTATGTGCTAACATTCATTGATGATTTTTCCCGCCGGACATGGGTCTATTTTCTGAAGCTCAAAAGTGAAGTCCTCACCAACTTCAAGACCTTCAAATCATTTGTGGAGAAGCAGTCAGGTTTTTCTCTTCGACAGATACGCACAGATAATGGGGGGGAGTATGTTAATCAGGCATTTCAGGATTTTTGCAGTGCGCATGGTATTCTTCACCAGCACACAGTTCCTTACACTCCTCAGCAGAATGGTGTGGCGGAGAGAAAGAACAGGACTCTCAGGGAAATGGCCAATTGTATGATTCAGTCTAGGTCCATGGCTCCCGCTTTTTGGGCCGAAGCTATCAATTGTGCCAACTATATTCAGAATCGTATGCCCCACAAGGCAGTGCGAAATATGACCCCTGAGGAGGCTTGGTCTCATCGCAAGCCAAATGTTTCCTTCTTCAGAGTATTCGGTAGTGAGGCTTGGGCATTCATTCCGAATGGTCGGCGTAAATCCATGGAGAAGAAGAGTCAGCGTTACATTTTTGTTGGCTATTGTGAGGATGTGAAGGCATACAGATTATTTGATCCTGACACACGAGAGGTTCATTTCCGACGTGATGTTCAGTTTTCTGAGACCTTCACCCAACCAGATCCTCCTTCGACTTCTTCTTCATCACAACCTACTCAGTCTTCTTCAGTTGATTCTACTTTGCTACTTGAGGAAGATTTTGATGATGGTCTTGATGAACCTCCTCCTCACTCACCCACTAGGCCACGATGGGCTCGAGTTACTCTTGAGGAGGCTGGTCCTCTTGTTGGTGATCCCACAGACACTCGCCGCACTCGTTCTCAGACTTCTGGAATTAGTCTTTTGAGTCATGCAGTTTCAGATGATCCTCAGAAGTTTTCAGATGCTTCAGGTATTCCAGAGTGGGATAGTGCTATGGATGATGAGTATTCTTCTTTGATGAAGAATCATACTTGGGATCTTGTGCCTCTTCCTAAGGGAAGAAAGTTGGTTCGGTGCAAGTGGGTGTATCGTACCAAGTATGCAGCAGATGGTTCCATTGACAAGTACAAGGCTCGTCTTGTTGCAAAGGGGTTTTCTCAGGTTGAAGGGATTGACTATTCCGAGACCTTTGCTCCTGTTGCCAAGATGGATTCTATTCGCCTTGTCCTTGCTATAGCTGCATCTCAGGGATGGTCAGTGTTTCAGATGGATGTGAAGAGTGCTTTCTTGCATGGGGATCTTCATGAGGAGATCTATATGGAGCAGCCACCAGGTTTTGTGCAAGACTCTTCACTTGTTTGCAGGCTTCGACGTTCATTGTATGGTCTCAAACAAGCCCCTAGGGCTTGGTATGAGAAGATGGATAGTTTCTTGCTTGCTTCCGGTTACACTCGTTGCCATTCCGATCCCACAGTTTATACACAGAGACATGGAGAGGATCTACTTATACTTGTGCTCTATGTGGATGATTTGATTCTCACAGGGAGTTCTACTTCCATGATTTAGAGTACACAGCGAGCATTGATGGAGCGATTTGATATGACCGACCTTGGCCTTTTGCATTACTTCCTTGGTCTTTAGATTCATCAGACTTCTGAGGGGATCTTCATTTTCCAGCAGAAGTATGCTCTTGATTTACTTTAGAGATTTGGCATGGTTGATTGCAAGCCTACCCCTACTCCATTCCAGTCAGGTGTTGTACTGTCTTCCAGTTGCACTACTCCTACAGTTGATCCTACCTTGTATCGATAGTTGGTTGGCAGTCTTTTGTACTTGACACATAGTCGTCCTGATATTTCCTTTGCGGTTGGACTTGTCTCTCGCTTCTCACAGGAGCCTCATGAGAGTCATTGGAAGCCGCCAAAGTTTATCTTGAGATATTCAGGGCACTACTCATTTTGGCATTCACTACACTTCTGTGCATCACAGTTGTGGCTTAGACTCAGTGGCTGGTGATGTCAATGATGATCGAGAGTCTGGCTTTGTCTTTGCCTTGGTTTACGGTCGATTGCATGGTCATGCAAGAAGCAGACTGCTATTGCATTATCATCGACAGGTGAGTATCGAGGTGCTGTGTTGGCTAGTCAGGAGGTTTTGTGGCTTCGACAGTTGATGACTGAGTTTGGATTCCCTTCCACTCAGCCCACTACTCTTTGGTGTGACAATCAGAGTGCCATTCATATTTCACGCAACCCAGTGGAGCATCGGCGGACTAAGCATATTGAGATCCACATGCACTTCATCGGCAGCTCATCAGATGGTGTTCTCAGCTTGGAGTATTTTGCCTCTGGTCGGTAGGAGTTGCGACATCTTCACTAAACCTTTGGCATCGCCTCGTTATCTTCAGTTGCGATCGATGCTTGGGGTGAAGGAAGTTGTCCTTGGGGGTCTTGAGGAGTCCTCCTTCCTTCATTAGTTTTCTTTGTTTCTTTCTCTCTTTTGGAGAGGAGTTTTCTCCCATAGGGTTTTTCTCCTTTTCTCCGCTTGTGAGAGTTTTTTGTTTTGTACATGGGTACCTCATCAGGCCTAGTTGCCGGGACCCATCTTTTGCATTATGCATTGGTTTGTACCTCCCTAAGTTGCACTTAAGGGGGGGTGTTGGTGTGAATAAGTCTTGTACCTAGTTTATTCCTTTACTAGGACTTAGGGGACTTAATTCACATGTTAAGTTTACTTAGGATATTAGTTGTCATATCTAGATAAGTATTAGTTGTCTTATCTAGAATTTCCACTTTCCTAGGTAGTTATGAGTTAGTTGTCTCATGTGATAGGATTAAGACACTTGTCATGATCTTGTCTTATCCTATCTCTCATCCTTGCCTTTATAAGCAAGGCATCTCTAGCATATTTGTTGATAGATTGCATATAGCATTGTATTGTATTGCATTGCATTGATCATATTGTATCATATTGCAATCCTTGTTTGGTGGAATAGCATCTTCCATTGTTGCTTCTCTCTATCTCTTGTGGAGGTTCTTTGGCGTTGCAGATTGAAGATCTTGGGTTGTTAACTCCAACATTTGTAACTTGGCAATTAGCCATCTTTTGTATTCAGGTTGTGAGCCTTTCAAGGACAGTGAGTCCTGGAAATGAGCCCTATAATATCTTATATCCAAATATAATATATTGTGAGCTAATCCTCACCGTAGTCTTTCCCATTTTGGGTTTTCCATGTAAAAATCCTGGTGTTCATGTGTGATGTTGCATTGTCTTGTTTCCATATTATCTCTTCTTGATTCAATTAGATTTGTGATAATGTTTAGATAGATTTTATGTGAATGTTTTTATGGAATACTAATTCACCCCCCTTTCTCAGTATCTAATATATTCAACAATTGGTATCAAAGCTTGCTCCCTCTAATGGAGCCTAACAACTTGAGGAAGGTCTTGAAATTTGAATATAAGATTTTTTTTCCTCCGGAAGTGATCTCTATTAGACATTCGAAAGAAGATGAAGATCTGAAGAATAAGCTGAAAGAAGTGATTGATTATATCCAGAGTCTGAGGAGAAGATATGAAGAAGCATGTGATCAATTAAAAAGGGAACATGATGTTATCCCCAGATTGCTACAACAATTGGAAGAAAAAAAAGAATTGAAGACTGTTAGAAAGTTGAAATTCAAGAGAAGATGGATGAATGTGTCAAGCTCAGGCAAGAAATGGAAATTTTGAGATCATAGTTGGAAAAGGCAAAAAGATTCAAGGATAAATTCAAGGAAAGCTCTGCAATGCTTGATGAGTTGATTATTTATCAGAGGCCTACAATGGATAAAAGAGGTTTATGATTTGAAGAAGGTTAGAGTTCAAAAACGAAGCAACCTCCTAACAAGAAGACTCAGTGCAAACATGGAAAAATCAAGCACTTAAGAAGCACTACCGAAAGGACTCCCATTAGACAACCTAATGCTCAAAAGTACTTATCTTTTAATATTGTCTATTATTCCTGTAATAAATTTGGACATAAGGCAAAGAACTACAAAAATAGAATGAATGATACTCTATCATTCTTTGACAAATGTTTTAAGTGCAAGAAGTTTGGACATAAGGCTGATCAGTGCAAATATAGCTTGAATAAAAAAAAGTATGGAAGGAAGAATGGAAGGAAGAATGTTGTTTATTGTGATTGCAGTAATCCGGAACATTCTGCTAGAGACTACAGAAATAGAAAGATAAAAAATATCTATCCGACAAAGAGGAATGAACTAATAATTGATCTGGAAGAAGTAAGAAAAGAGATGAAAAGAATTTGGAGAAAGGAAGGAGAATTCAATCAATCAGAATCATTAGATTTATCTATGTCATCTTCTAATGCAGATATGCCTGTCAAATTTTGAGTCAAACAATGACTAAGGGGGAGCAATTATCAAAAAATTTAATGAACCCCTCATCGATACTTGATGTCACATCAATATAGAAGTATATTTAATGTGGTAACGAATTCAAGGAATTTTATTTCAGACACATGTGTGAAGAATGAAGTTCGTAGAATTTGAAAGGATAGAAATGTACACGGATTCTAAGGTGATCTACTTGCAACTTGAAGCATTTATTAAAAAAACATTTGGAATGAAAGAAATAAATTCAAAAATGTCAAGGAAATTGTATTCAACAAAAGGCATTTGTGAATACGGAGAAGCGTGCAAAGGAAGTTTAAAGAAACCAAAGCAATTCAATGTTTCAGGATTTGGTGAAGGAAGAGGAAATCAAAGTGGATTCAAGCATACTCTGGAAGATGGACATCTAATCCTGTTCTTCATTGGAAATTACAGAGGTATTCTACTTGTGCAATATTTCAATTTTATGCAATGGATAATTCAAAGGTTGTGAATATTTCAGATAAATCACAAGTGAAATTGAGGAAATATTTGAAATATTTGTTGAAAGAATCTATTGGTGCATTCTCTTATATTCCTCCTAGAGCTTTACCTACTGAAGATATCTATGCATACGTCTATAGTAAGATTAAGGAAAGGTCACCGGTTCAGTTAAGTATTCTATGGAAGAATGAATTGGAAGAAAATCATGATGCATGCAAAATATTAGTTGAGAAGAAGTTGGGTGTCTGGCGAAAAGCCCCTCTATTTGAATTCGACAAGAAATACATTTGAATAATTTTGAGCAGAATTCATGATGAATCAATGTGGATTGACAAAGTACACTGGATATCTAGAGAAGCAATAAGAGATATAACTAGTTTGTGTTCCTCCAGACCAGTTCCGAGATGAAAGCCTATGAATGAACAAGAGATAATTGAGATGAATGGTGCGACCCTCGAAGGAAAAGAACTTTTTTTTAGAACAATTGAAGGTCCGGTCATTAGGAATGTTGCGATGGTTGTTGGTCACAAAGTTTGCTTACCAAGTAATGACTTCACAGTTTCTACTATTGTTGTTCACACTTCTATTGATATGGTTAGGAGAGGTATGGATTATGACTTGTGTGAGCTACTGCAAATGTATCTTTTGAAGAACTTGAAGGAAATCAAGAAGAGCAAGAAAATTACATTCTGGTATGGAACTTTGATTTCCTGCTTACTCTTTTACTTCATGAAAGAGTTATAGATAATTGGTAAGACAAAATGGACAAATGCATAACCTATTTCTCATCAAATCAGGAATTTCATGATAAACCTTGGTGGTTTAGATGCTCAAGAGACTTCTCTTTTTGCATTCTTTGGAACATTTCAGATGAGGATGAACAAAAGATCAAGGATTCCAAAAAATGTGATTGAGAATTACTCCATAAACATTAATTTCCTAGCTTCTACAAATTTCTATTATATGGAAGCAATTGAATCCAAATTGGTGTGGATATCTAAATTAGATTATGAAGTGACTAAGGTTGAGATCGATCATTATGAAAAAATACTTCTAGAGAGCCCCAAGAATCCCAATGAAGAAGAAGCCTCTGGCAGTGCAACTGGAACAGGAAGGAAGAGAAAAGGTGTTGTTACAGAAGAAAGTGAATTAGAGAGAGCTCAACATGAGCATGAAAGCATAAAAATTCAAGGCTCACTTTAAAAGAATTGCAGAAGGTAATTCTCGGTGCTAACTTCAATTCATTTGTATCAATTGTGGAAAATCTTAGAAGCGTGATTAACTCTTTAAAAGCATATATCTCCATACTAGAAGTGCAAATTAGAATCAGGTTTGCAGAAGAAAATTTAGAAGATATCAAGAAGAAATGTGCAGATGCACATCACAGAGTGGTGAAGGAAATGAAGGATGTAAAGGTTTGTGAGAAAGAAGCTCAGGAACTACTTTCCTTTTGCTTGAATTGGTCTAACAATACACTAAATATAACAGATGAGAAAAGGAAGAGTGAAACTCAGATGAGTACTCAAGCAGATATGTATAGCTTGGAAAATAATAGAAACAATCTGAGATGGTCCTACATTGTGTAGCTTCAGAACAAATTCTCTTCTCTGCAGGATCAAAGAAAAAAAGTAATTAAGTAGTTTGTGGCACTCAAAGATATGGTAAAACTCAGGCATATCCATGTATCTAGTGCTCTTGAAAGTATTGGTGATCTATCAGAAGTTAATCTAGGTCGCAATACTTTGGCAGATGGTATAGAGTCTTTGATTAAGCTTGAACTATTATACAAGACTCTTGTAAGTGTGAAAGAAGCATGGGAAGAAGGTAAAGCTTCATAGAAGGATACCTTGAAGAACCTTAAAGGTTCCTCCTCTTCAGGTTAATACATTCTTTGTTTGCATATCATTTTTGGTCAATTTTTAATGCATATACATATACAAGACCCCTATACGTCCTTTTCCATTGATTTCAAAGGGGGAGAGATAAGAGATAGAGGAAAAACATATTTCTAAAAAGAACAGTTTTGAAAGGGGGAGTATTCAGTTGCCTTATTTGGTTGCCTTATATCAAAAAAAAAAATTTGATATACATGTTGCCATCAATGCCAAAGGGGGAGATTGTTGGAAATATGGATCCTTGCAACATGAGCATGAAGTGTATATGGATTTATCTTGTTGTTCTTGTGTTTTCATTGATGTCAACATGGTGACAACTATATGGGAAGCTTACTTGGTCTACCGAAAGCTATTCTCCACCAGAAGTGTTCTTTGTTGATGAACCAATACGTTGGTTTTTGAATCTGAAATTCACTGCAAGACAAGATATGACTCTGATATCTTAACCATGGTATTATGACTCATTTAGATAGTTATATCCAAGATCTTGAGAAGTTTTGTGTCGAGAGCAGAAAGTTATCATTGATAGAGTTTAACTTTGTACACTACAGTTGTTTCTCTGCTCTGCATATCAGTGTGGGAGACTCCACATTTTCTTAAGAAGAACATTCTAATGTTGTGGTTCTAATGGTAGTCTCTATGATGGTAATGTGATGAGAAAATAAAGTGATATCAAACCTAGAAGGTGTTTGCTTTGAGAAGTGTATGTTGGTTTGGAGTTTTTGTGTTTAGGTCCTAGTCTTAGCCAACCTAACATATGACATGCATTAAGAAGATTAAATATACTTTGTGGATGTTTTCTATAGATCTTCACCGACTTGATATGATGCACTACATGGATAAAAATGTTTTAAATATTATATGGTGTCGAAAAGAGTGTTTTTGATTGGGTTTTTTTCATCTAATTAGGCCGACCTAATTGATGAATGAGATATACTTGCATATATATATATGAGACTCTTTGAAGGAGAAAGGAGAGAGTGTGACAGTATGGATGTGATATGAACATGTGAAAGTGTGAGTATGGGAAGGAAAAAGAAGAAAGGTATGGTGAAGTGCAAAGAGAATTGAGGAATGTTTGAATATGCAAGCCTAAATGATTTATCAGTTGAGGATCAGAACAAAATTGTTGAGTGACTATTGTGAGAAGCAATACTTCTTCTTCAAAGCTTCATTGGAATTGAACCCTGCACATAGAAGGTGTATTCCATCAATTCACTCTTTTGGCAGTGAGCCATAGCTTTTGTAACTTGGCAGTTAGCCATCTTTTGTATTCAGGTTGTGAGCCTTTCAAGGATAGTGAGTCCTGGCAGTGAGCCCTATAATATCTTGTATCTAGATATAATATATTGTGAGCTAATCCTCGCCGTGGTTTTTCCCATTTTTGGTTTTCCACGTAAAAATCTCAATGTTCATGTGTGATGTTGCATTGTCTTGTTTCCATGTTCTTTGTTGTTGATTCAGTTAGATTTATGATAATTTTTAGATGGATTTTATGTGAATGGTTTTATGGAATACTGATTCACCCCCCTCTCAGTATTCTAGATATTCAATAGTAAGATCTCAGAATAATCATAATTTTTTTGGAATTATGAATCAATCAACATAAAGAAAGGATAATCAATATGCATCTCATTCTTCTTCTATTCTCTATCCATTTTCTATATAATTATTACTAACATCCAAGTTTCATGGCATAAAAAAAAAGAAATAAGTGCATCCATCATGCATCCATAAACTGTTAGCATATTATAGCATTCATCTTGCATACGCATAACATGCCATATCAAAAAATACAAAAAGAGAAATACATCCATATCACCCATAACATGTGCATTGCATCCATAAATCATATACATTATATCATCAGACAATAAGCATACTATATCCATAACATGTGTATCATGCATCCATATAGAATCATAAAGCATCCATCACATGACATCATAAGCATGAAATAAAACATCATATCATGGTTGCATCAAAATCACCTCATATATATCAAAATCATCAATATCATGATACAAATCAAGTATGTGATCTATCTCAAAATATATATAGTAGGCTACACAAGAGCCGACAAATGAATATATACATAAGTCTATAACATCAAAAAGTTGAATCAAAATGGTTGTACATGTCTAGCCTCAACTACCTCTATCTTGATGTGGCTAAGAGGGTGGTCTCTCATGACTCCTTGATGGCTCTCTAGACTGTTTGTGAGATTGACCCACTGATGTCCCCAATGACCTGCTCAACCCCATAACACTCTGTTGTGAGTATGGGGGTTGTCTCCTATGAGCTAGAACTACCTACATGTAGATGATCCTATAGTATGAGGCCTCATCCTGCACCTCTCTGAGATTCTATTTGTATTTGGAAAGGGGTACTGTATCCCCTTGTGCCTCAATCTATTGTCAACAAGCTATCTCTTGAGCCATTTTTAGCTCTAACTATTGTCGACATGTGACCTCTATATCTACTTTCCATGGAGTTGGTCCCACTCCTGGCAAGCCTTGTCTCTCTCTTGTGTTAGTGTTTAAATCACCTGGTCTCTCTAATTTGGCCCCTGCACTCCCACTTGTTGATCATGAATCTAATCCATCAATTGATCTTAGTGTTGCTATTGGTCATGTATAGGAGGGGCCCATCTAGACCTATCTGCTCATCATACTACTAATCTCGATCCCTTTGAGCATCCCAATCTCTTTGTTGATCAACCACCTGTGCTAGTCTCTACCTTCGTAGTTGGCTCCCCTCACCTCTCTCCCTTTGTGCCACACATGTTGGATCAGTAAACCTAAATGGCTTCCTAGCCACAAACCATGTATCATAATTAGTCGTAGTGTCAGGGTCAGTGAGTCCTCTTGCATAATCCTATGGATAGGGAGAAAGTTGTCTAAAATATATTGATGCTCCATCTTTATCTAGAATTTGTCCCTAATCCCTTTGCTCTTTATGGGTACGATAAAATGCAGCCATATACTCTAGAGGGGGCACTATCTGAGTCTCCTCAAATTGTCACATACACCTATCAGGTAAGTATCTCTCAATAATGGTTGTGTTGCGCTCGATCAACCATCTAGTCTGGTGGTAGTAGAAAAAATTCTCATCATCATCATCCCATGGCTTATAGCCTCACTAGGGCATCCAAGTAAACTCTACCATATCATCGAGAATGCACCTCCAATATGATAACTCACTCATGTGGTGGTGAGTCAAAAGTCTCTCATACCGATATACAAATGACTCATGATCTCACTAGCAAAGTGTACAAACAAGACGTAGAATTCTATATGCTCCCACACCCAAATATGTAGCATGGTGTAGCTAGATGATAGTGCAACACCGCCTCTATAGCAACCCCATCCAATGTTGAAGTGTCAAGATCAATGATTAGGAACCAAGGTACCCATGATCAGGCCAACAAGAACCAGTGTAATGTCAGAAGAAGTGTCAATGAAGGGTCTCAAGTCCACCTAACCCTCAACCAAAGAAACCTATTGTACTCCAAGTATGTGAAGTAGGGCCTATCTACCTCGAGCGATGTCATACACTACATGCTCGCCATGAATCAAAACGCACAGAATATGCCACACGTCCTCTAGGGTAATGAAAGATCACAGTCTCTGATCACCATCACTCTACAACAACAATCATTAAAGTGTAATGGGCTCGAATCTCAAGCATGTGTAGAATATTCCATAGCCCCAAGGCACGGAAATACATGGTCTCCTCCAACTCAAAACCCACTCTCTAATCCAACAACACTGATTGACACTCTTGAGATGACAAGAGTAGTAGAGGGACCTACACACGTAACACACAAAAAGTCAAATTAGCAAAATTGAAATAAGAAAATCTAAGTCAAAAGCCTAAAATTACAAAAGCGCAGGACTATCAAATAGCAAAGGCATGAGGCTAGGGAAAAGGTGCACCCTATTATGATTTTACAAATGCACAAGGTTTTTGCAATCATGTAGGACAATAACGTAGGATTATTATAATCGTGCAACCACTAGTTTAGGGAAAACATGCCTTTATATAAAGGTGTGGCGTTGATGGCAAAGGTGCGCGAGAACAAAGTCTCACACCTTTGTTTCCTAAGTTCTATGCTAAATTTTGCTAATAGAAAAAAGTCATAAGGTAAGTTTTTTGAGGCACATACTCGACCACCTATCCTAAGAGGGCGTTGGTACTCTTAGACTTGATCAACTTGATGCCTGGCATGCACGACGAACTCCATCGTAGTAGGTGCTCTCTATCAAACTCTCACAAGATCTCATAAAGAACTCAAGAATTTTCAAAAGAAAAGTGCACAAATGAGCTGGAAGTTTCCTAAAATGAGCATATATACCTTCCTAAACCTAGGGTTTTGACCCTGCAACTCATTTTTCTAGCCTTTTCAGCAACCTAGTATGTATTTGAGTCTTTATAAGACTTATTTTTCATCCTTTATGTAGCAGAACCAATCCCCTAACAATGTTGCGAGCTCGATTGAAAATTAGTCTTTTTTGCTTGAACTCTCAAGGGGGAAGTATATCATTAGTCATTTCTTCCGTTGGGGCACAGTGGGGCATAAGGAAAAATAAAGATTTTTTTTAAATTTTGATTCAAGCAACATTAATTCTTTAAAACAACACAATGAGTGCATTGCTTCAAAGAGGGGAAAAATGTACACTTAAAACTATCCTAGTGATATCGCATACTTGATATCTCATTCTAACACTATTCCTAGTATATTTCTCCTAATTCATCCATTTAATTATATAATGACAATTATTTAGTTAAGTTCACCTTTTCTTCTATTAATTAAATAAATCAATTTTATTTAGTGAATTCACCTTTCTCCATACTAATTCCATTCTCATTTGATTAAATGATGCAAATTATTTAATTAAGTGTCATAATCATACTTTGATTAAATAACTCATGATTATTTAGTTAAAGCCTTTTTCTCATTCACTTACAAAATTAAATGAATTTAATTAATTGTTTAATTAGCTAATTTCTTTCCAAATCCTCCAACTTTTCCCACAATATTCCCTTTTCAAATTCAAATATTCCCCCCCAAATAGAAATATCCCCAACATCTCTCCAACATAATTCCTAAAAATTAGGGAATTGGTTGACTCTCTCATGGATTTGAGACCGTTGATTCGATCCTTAATCCATGCCTCATGGATTAGCAACTGTCTGATGCATCCTTGATCCATGTCCATTCCTCTCATTCAATTTCATCCATTGATTAGCCTTTTTGATCCTTACCATTGATCGTGATTTCAAAATTCTATAAATAGAAAGCATTTTTCTATAATAATCATCCACAATATTTGAGTAAACTTACTCTCTTGAATTGATTGTCTAATATTATCAATTTGAGAGCACTTATGAGTCATTTGAGTTCATTTATTCATTAATTTTCTTTGCATAATAATGGATTTTGTTTCAATTGAAGCACTCCAAATCCAATTTGGGCATAATCCCACAATGGGATTGAGGTTTGCATCTCTTAGATAGAATTTCATTTGAATTAATTTGTTCTTTCATGCTTTTGAATTCTAATTGAGTCTTGTGAACAATTTCATTGGATTGTGTAATTAATTGATCATTTTCTTAGCTATTTTAGTTCATTTGATGTCATTTGATCAATCAATTTTATACATTCACAATACCATATTACCAACAACATTATTTACTTAGAGGACATGGCTCCATGTGTATTTCCTATTGTAGGAGATAAATATTCTACCCTAGTCACTATTAATGTAGTAGTTAGGGTTTATGGCCACATATCTTCATGCCATTAATGTTGGGAGTTGTTGCAATCTTCAAGTATCTTCCTCCATACCTCCTCAATACCTTTATATGCACATGGATGCTAATTTTGGGTGTGATTAAAAGGAAAATGACATTGATAGGCATGGGCACTCTCTACTACATACCCATAAGGAGATATTGCCATTTAATGCAGGTTTTGACATTCTTTTTATGGGTATTAAGGATTCAGAGTAAAAATGAAGGATTGCTATGAAAAACATTTGAAACCCTAACTCAAATCTATTTTGAACCCTAGTGTTTGACTACATAGATTTAAGGATGAAAAATCTCAAATTCATAGGAGGTTGAAGGATGAAAACCATGAATATCTTGTGTGCCAAAGGATAAAAACCTATTGGCTAAACGAGTGATTCTCACCTAGAGGTCATGCTTGAGCTTTAGTGGTGGCCAATATTGGCAATATTGAGTCAACATGACACTTATAGTTGTCATGGGAGAATATACTAGTGATATTGGAGCTTTCATGGTGGCACATCTCATATTCACCTATTTCATGTGATGTGCAATGAGTTACTACAAATCCAGAATTGAGCATTATTATAGACTAAGTAGAGTAGTTACAATTTATTGTTACAGTTGGTCAACTATTCTTATTTTTACTGCACTTTTTGTATTCTAGTCGAATATTGCTATGGTAGCTATATTCTATAAAGCATTTTTTAGCCATTTAATATAAAATAATTTACAATTTATCTCCCATTATGGGTTTGATTCATGATCTAGGCTATCCATGTAAATGCATAAATGAAACATATTTTTTGTGGGTTTGCTATATTTGAGTAGAACATATAAGGGTTTTCTATTTTAGGGCTCAATATAAATTATAAAGCATAATAATGGGATAGTAAAGTTGCTATGTAAATATTAATACAATCTAGGGCTTAGAAGCTTTAGTTTTTGTAGTGTAGAAAAATGTATCCCTTTTACATTTTCACACTTAATTTGGAATTAATGTTAAAATGGACTTAATTATGCCTTATTTTTAGTGTTGTAAAGTGTACCTCTTTACAATTTCACACTTATCTAGGGCTCCTTTAATTAATTAAGCTTAATTTTCCTTAATTGGCCCCTTTAATTCAAATCCAAACCTATTTTATTGCATTTTCTGAAGAGGAAACCTGACATTCACTAATGCCTTAACATAACACTTCTCATTGAGTAATGTGTGTCCTAGGGTTAGGGACCTAAAACCTAAATTTAAATTATGTTTTTGGTGGTATTTTAATATATTCAAATCTATATTCAAATCTCAGCTTGTGAAATATGAATTTCAAGAAATTAAGGTTACATATATATAAATATAAGGTTATTTCACTATGTTTCACCTAGCAATTTTGAAGTGAGCATTCCTATAGAAAATTTGATGATCAAGAGCAGTTCAAGGAATTCAATAGTATATTTATTGAAGTTTTATTACAGCAATCAAGATCCAATTGTCACATCAAAGTCTTCTTACATCATGCATGTTATTGGAGCTAATATGATGATGTAGGTTTCATGATCCATAAAAGCATTCAAAGCATTATTTCAAGTCAAGATCCACATTCATTGAAGCCATTTCATGCAAGTTGCAGATTTACATTCCAAGGTTTATTCAAGGGTTTGGTGAGTTGTGACATTGAATTCATTCATCATTCCTTTCATGATATTTTGTTTCATTTCAAGGTTTGATTACCAAAACGGGGTTTGACCAAGGCAAACCCCTATTCACCAAAAACAAAAAAAAAATCCCTCTTGATTTGTGTTTGCAGATTTAGGTGGAAGAAATATTGAAGATCTTTTAAGAGAAAAATTGAACTTGTCAAAGTTGCAAAAGTTGTCATAAAAGTTGTCATCTCACAAAAACTCACTTGTAGAATTTATTTCCGCCTTTTCAAACTTGAAACTTGGGAAAATTGAAGGATTCAAATCTATAGCAGAGACTCCCAAAAGTTGCAGACAAACCTTAACTCAGGACCCATTTTCCCTTGGGCGAATGAGTCCCATATTAGCTTCAAAAACTGACTTTTAGTGACTAGTAAACATCATTCTTCCTCTCTCTGATCTGCATTTCAATTTTTGGTTCTACTTATTTTGAGTTTCATCTAGCCATTCCAAGTTGTAGATTGCATTTTGGAGTTGATTTTCTATTTTTATTTTTTCTCCCCAAAGTTTTGTTTGACCAGGACCCCTATCCTTGCAAAAAAAGGAAATATGTAGATTCTCACCTTAATTTGATTCACCTAAGGGTTGTTAGTCAATTTGAGGTGGGGATCTCATTTCCTAATGAATTGAGGAAGAATAGGTCCCTAAGTGGTTCATACCCCTATTTTGATCCACACTAACACCATTTTTCTTCTTTTCATTTTGGTGAACCCAACATTTGATCATTGCATTTTTCTGATTTTGGAGTCCATTTCACCCTAGATCTAGATCTTGCATTCATTTGCATTGAATTGAATCTCATTTAGGGTTGTTTAGCTTGCATTAGTTTGCATTTCATTAAGGGTTTTAGGATTGCATTTTTGCATCTCTTAAAATTTGAAAAATACAAAAAACCTATTCATTTTGCAAATCATTTACATAGCATTGCATCATCGTTCATTCACATTTGAAAATTGAATCAAAATTGCACATCAAATTAGCTCTCCCAAGTTGTCATTTAGTCATATTTTGCATTTACATACAAGCTTAATTTCACAAAAATTTGAAATTGTACCTCACTGTCTGAAACCAGAATCTGGAAACCACTAGAATCAACTAAAAAATATGTAAAAACATTTTTAAATACCCTAAGCTAGGACTCATTCACCCTAGGGGAAATGAGTCCCTAATCAAGGTTATTTCCTGAATTTCTAGGCATTAAAATCTCTATTTTTGTATTCTATTTTGTTGTTTTCTGTTTCAGTTTGTAGAATTTCTATAACTTGAAATTGACCATATTAAGCTTAATTTGATAAGTTTAGTGCATTGTGTGAATTCAAATTTGCATTTACAAGACATCATTTTCAGGTTTTTACATAGCATAATCAAAAAATTATCTTGTTTGAAATCTAAAAATTGCTTTTACATATTTGCATTGCACTTTACATTTTAGGTTATTGCATTGCATTTCACCTTCTTTCCATTTTAGGTATACATTGAGTTTGAAAAACTTGTATGAGCTTCACAAGTTGGTGTCCTATTAGCAATACTGTTGTGAGATGCAATTCAAGACTCATGTCATCGCGTGATACACCATTCACCATGGATATTGGGTTCTCCAACTCTTTCACTCATAGTGTTGATATTAATCAACCCACTATGGATGCTAGCTTTCATACCTCATTTCCAATGACTTCCCTACCCACAACTAATGTGCATGATGTTGAAACAATGACTACTAATTTCCTACAAGAGAACATAAGAAGGATAGATGAATAAATAGAAAAAACTGTAAAACTTTGTGACTTTTGAAAACATTGCTAGTAGTGCCATTCCTGCTTTAGATAATGTAAGGAAAATGTTTGAAAATAAACATGGAATAGAGATCATGTGAAGTCTATCTCATATTGTTGATAAGGACATCACTACCATGACTAGTTGTGCTCAAGCTTTGGGGTATACTCAAAGTCAAGGTGGAAATTCAATTCCTCCTTCCACAACCCTTACCTCTATTCCTACATAAACTAGTACTCATGTTACCACAACCATCCAACTTACTAGCAATGTCAACACTTCCTTAGGTATTTCCACTGGGAATCCTTCTACCTTTGTGAATTCAAATCTCATATCTCCTCAACCATCCCCCCTCACAAATCTACAATTCACTTGCCCTTCGCATACATACACAACTCCACCTTATTCACCTCCATCTCACAATACCAACAATGATCCAATCCTTAACACACTTTTGCAAAATATGTCATCTCTCCAACAACAAATCGCCACACTAAACCAAAACAACAATGGCCAACCTTCACAATACATCTAAACCAATTTGTTATCCTTGAAGATATTGAGAACACAAATGCCACAAGGTATAGAGGTTCCTAGGTTTGAGAAATATGGTGGGAAAGGAGATCCTGTTAGCCATGTTTCTACTTACATAGCCTTATGTAGTGACTTCATTTTTGAAGATAAACTGTTGGCTAAGTTATTCCTTCAATCCTTGAAAGATGTTACTTTAGAGTGGTTTTAATCCTTACCGAATAATTCAATTAGTTTATTTAATGAACTTATTGATTCCTTTTACAACCACTTCCAAATTCACATGGGTCCTAAGATGACCTTAGCTGATTTGATGACATGTAAACAAAAGGATGATGGAAAGGTCACTAATTTTATAACATGATACCAAATGTTTTATTCACAAATAAACATTAAGATTCCTCATGTCGACCTTCAAAAAATGTTTATTTCTAATTTGCAAGACAAAATCCAAGCTAAGCTTGAGATGCTAAGGTTTCCTTCCTTCACACAGTTGTGTAAAACCCTTCATGATTACCAAAATTTGGTTAGTAGTCATGAAGTAAAAATTCCCTCTAACCATCTCGAAAAGTCTGAATCCACACCTCAAACCAACTATCAACCTTTCAAGAAACAAAATAAGGGATTTCTACAATTTAATCCCCCTCAATCAAATCAAAATGTTAACACCCAAGTGGCTACTATAAAGATGACAAAACCATATGCCTTTGCGGATAGAAATAGATAATTTACACCTCTACCTGATACCCTTCATAATATCATGTTGCAACTCTTAGACAAGAATTTGATTTCCTTACCTCCCATTAGAGCTCCTGATCCTACTAAGACTTTACCTTCAAACTATAGACCAAATGCTTATTGCTATTTCCATTGACAAAATGGACATGATATGGAACATTGTAAGCATCTTAAACATCTTGTGCAAAACCTCATTGATTCTAATCATATTCAAATTGGAGGTGTTAATGATCCAGGTAATAAATCTATAGCTCCTAATCAAAATTTGCAAATATTTACCAATCCTATGCCTAATCATAATATCTCCTTTGTCAAATCTAGTGAACAAAGAATGATGTGATGAATGTTGACACATATGATGAAAACATGAAAGACAATAAGAACAACCTTATGGATGGGGGTGATCCCACAATATTGGTTTACAATTTTTGGCCAAACTGGACACTGAATTGATTTTTTCTAACTAAATCTTCACTTTCGGACACCTTATAGCGACTAAACCGTGAGGAATTTGAAGATAATGCAAACTAGTGATTTGTGAAATTTTGTCTGTAGATTCTAAATATATTTTTTTCAAAAATTTTGGACTCATATTTCACTTCTTTTTTCATCTCCTTCGAAAACTAGTTTTTCTTTTAGTAAACACTATTTTTAAGGAGTGATGCTCACCGTATAACAACATAACTTTTTTTCCATGAAGGATAATTTTTCATAACTTTTTTTCCATGAAGGATAATTTTTATTTTTTTTAATTTAGATTTGTAACTATGATATCTAGTGCTTCCAATTGGTTTCATAGTGTTTTATTGAATTTTTTCCTTAATCAAGTTTTGAATTCAAACCAATTACAATTCAGACATAGGCGGACCGTATAACACAACTTTTTTTGTATGTATCAAAATTTATTTATTTTTTTTGGATCAAGGACTTCAATATCTGGTGTACTCATATTTTTTAAAACAAAAAAATTGATAATCATCTATTTTTCCACATGTGCAGAACAAAGAGCTTGATTTTCGATGAAAAACCTACATTCACAAGAAATAAAAAATAAATATAATAATCAAATTTAATTTAATTAAAATTATACTTTTTTGGAAGCTTATAATAAGGAATACATACTTACAAAAAATAAATTTTAAATGAATTCATTTGATCCCCCAAAAGGTAAATCAAAAGTGGTTTTTTATCAGCATTTTGATAGGTGTAAAGGAGACTCCATTATAGGTATGGTTTAAAACTAGCAGGGTTATATCCAAGGGGGATTGATATAAGGTGGTTTGATCAAACCCTCTTCAATTGGAATCATTTAAATGCAACTTTTCAAGGCTTAAATCATTATATTTTCTAAAAATATGTGATTTTAGCAAAAATCGGGATCTCCCAGAAAGTGTAAACCACTATTGTGGCATCACCCATGGTTTGGTTGGATTTATTGATGCTAAACCTCATAAGGGCCTAACTAATATGCTACTTCACATTGCTTTCTCAAAACAAGACATACTTAAACATGCACCCGATGGTCCTCTTTACATAGCTGGAAGAATCAATGACAAGCCTACTAATGGGCTTTTAATTGATCTCATCTGTGTAGAGAACGTGACCACTGAAGAATTTCTATTTGTGTATGAGATTTATCAAGATACATATGAAAGACCAAAAGCATGGATCAAAACGCATCATAGTGGCTTTAATCCTATGTCTTCTTGTGGGAACTCTTCATTGGATTTCTTTTGGCCTAAGCCTATTGAACCTATTAGACCCTGTGAAGACTTATTTTTCAAATCCTATCAAAAGTTCAAGGCAAAGTGCATAGCAGAATTATCCCTTAGCAATATGCCTCCACCCATGATTGAGCCTCCTACCCTTGATGAAACCATGATTGAACAAAAATCTCTTCCAAGTAACCAAGACTAGCCTATGACAAATCCTCCCCCTATTTCATATAAGAGATGATGAGATAACAAAACAAATCATGTTGTGCCTCCTAAAGTCAAACAACTTTATAAAGAGAAAGTGGTTGAGCAACCTCCCATGGTTCCTTTCGTTCCTCCCTTAAGAGAAGAAAAGAAACCTATGGTTGAAAAACCCGCTCCTACACAATCATAACTTGAAAATTGAATGAAAAGAAATCGAAATGCTAGAGAGCGTAGGTGTAGATGTCGTGCTATTGCTCGTTCGTTGCAAGCAAAAGAAGAAAAGAATAACACAGAAAATAAAAATCCAAAATTGTCTCAAGCAATGCATGATGCCTCTCCACCCTTGTCGCAACATAAACAATCTTCTATGGATATTGTCATTAGACCTCCTATTGTGATTAACTTGGATGATGATAATGAAATTGCAAAGATTGATTAACAAGTACATAATGAGTTGAATTCATTATTTTCATCTTCTATGAGCTTAAATGATGATCCTCCTAATAAGAGTGTTGAACTTGGTGCTTGTCATAGATTGGCACTTGATGTTGTCCCTTTGGCTAGTTATTTTCCTTTTGCATATACTGAACAAGATTGGGATACAAACAAACTACTATAGGTTGACTCACATGTGCCTTACTAGTCTTTTGTTTTCTTTTCATATTATTTGTGTGATTACATGTGCGTAATGTGATCCCCCATATTGTTTTGTTTGTTGTATCTCTCTTAATGTGTATTCCTCTGTTTGTATCTACATTCTTCTATATGCCTGTAGACACGTAAAATGTATTGATTGACATTACACACTTGATCCTGATTTACTAACATCATTTCAACCTAAATCACCTTCTCAAGCTTGTCATCACTCTTCACCCCTTAATTAAATAAATCATTATTTATCTGATTAAGTCATTCTCTTTTGTTAATTAAATTAATCAATCTGATTTAATTAACCCTAGGTCTCTATTTAATTAAATAATTCATTTTATTTGATTAAATCTCTAAAGTCGTCTTATTAAATAAAATAAATTAAACCTTTATCTAATTTAATCTAACAATCATCCCCTTGAGTTAAATAAATCAAAATCTTTATTTAACTAAGTCTAAATCATTTTCCTCTCAACTTTGATTTATTAAAATCCTAAAATCTAAGTCAAAATTGTCAAATCACCTAAACTCCTCTTATTTAATCAAATCATGATTAAATATAATCTTAATCCATGTCCCATCCTCTACCTTTTGCCACTTGCACATGAAAATACATTTAATTAATTTATTAAATCCTTATTTTCTCTCAACTTGGCATCTTTAGGGGAATATTCTTCCAAATTTGAAATCCCTCCAAGTGGATTTGTCATTCCAACAAGACATTCATTCCTTCTTACATGTCCTTGTGCATTGAGCCAAGTGGCATTTAAGTCATTCTTTTTCCCTCTTACATGTCATTTCACTATTTTCAAATTCCACCTAATTGCATTTATGGGTGCATTCATCAAAATGTGCACATCCTTTTCCCATTCACATCTTAACAAGTGGCACTTCCTCATTGGGTGTTGAATGATCCCACATTGCTTCATTTTGATCATTCCTCCATCTTGTCTTTCTATAAATAAGAGGCTTCTCTCCTCATTTTGATCATCCACAATTTGAGCAAGTCTACTATAATCAATTTCATCCTTAAGCATCTCTATTTTCATCCATTTTATCAAGGTCTTAGCTAGGTTATGAAGATTTTTCATCATGGAGTTCAATTGAATCTTCACCAAAGTGGATCACTCATCAACATTGCATCATAGGAGTTGGGAAAGGGCCAATTTCGACATCAAATTGGCACCAACTCCCCCATGGGATCAAGAGTTTGCTTTACATTGAATAGGATTTGATAGCTTTTGTTTATGTTTGCTTATGTTATTCATCTCATTTATTGTTCTTTGAAATTTAAATGAATTTCATGGAGAATCTTGATTCTCACTTGCATTTGATCTAATATTGTGTTTATTTCTTGTGTTTGCGCAGGTCTAGGATTGGGGTTCTACAATGTCGTAAACATTTATCTTTTCTTTTGTCTTGTGTTTTCCTTTTGGGGATGAGTCAGGGCATTGAGACATTTATGATTCTTCCATGTTGACTCAAAAGTTTTTTCTTTGTTTTCACTCTCTATGTGTTATTCCTTCTGTAGTGTAGGAAAAAGTATCCCTTTTTCACACTTAGTTTGGGAAATAATAATAATAAAAGGACTAAGTTATGCCTTAATTTAGTGTTGTAATATGTTTTACATATTCACATTAAGTTTAGGGCCTTATTAATAAAATGGACTTAATTGTGTCTTATTTATGGTGTTGTAAGGTGTACCTTTACACTTTCACACTTATCTAGGGCTTTGTTAATTAATTGAGATTAATTATGCCTTAATTGGCCCCTTAGTTCAAATCCAATCCTAATTAATTACAATTTTTGAAGAGGAAAACCCGACATTCATCAATGCCATAACATAACATTTATCATTGAGCAATGTGTGTCCCAGGTAAGTGACCTAAGACCCATTCACCCATGGGAAAATGAGTCCTCACTTAGACCTAGGACCCTAATTTAAAATATGTTTTTGGCATTATTTCAATGATTTTAAATGTATATTCACATGTCGGATTGTTTTATTTAAATTCCAGGAATTAATGTTAACATATGTATAAATTAGAGGTCATTTCACTATATTTCATCCTAAGACTTTCAAGCAAGCTAGAAATTTTTTGTGAGATCAAGAGCATTCAAATGAGGATTATCAAGAGAATTTCAAGGCATTCAAGGGTAGATTTATAAAATAATTATTGTAGCAATCAAGATCCATTATCATGTCAAATTCATACATGTTATTTGAGCTAATATGCTGATGTAGTATTCAAGATCGATTCAAACATTCAAAGGCATTATTTCAAGTCAAGTTTCAAGATCAAGATCCACATCCATTGAAGCCATCTCATGCTAGTTGCAGATCCAAATAGCAAGGTTCAAACAAGGGTTTGGTGAGTTGTGACAAAGGCTTTGTTCATTCATCATTCCTTCATGCCATTTCATTTTATTACAAGGTTTAATTACCAAAATGGGGTTTGACCAAGGCAAACCCCCATTCACCAACAACAAAACATTTTCCCCTCTTGATGTGTGATTGCATATTTTAGGTGGAAGATCTCTTGAAGAGAAAAATTGCAAAGTTGTCATCATTCTTGCAATTTCATAGAAACTCACCTAAAGGATTTATTTTTGGTTGTCTGATTGTGAAATTCAGGTATTTGGGAGTGCAGACATAGCAAAAGAGAACCCAAAAACCATTTTTACAAAGCCCAAGCTAGGACCCATTCACCATAGGCGAATGAGTCCTTAGTAAGCTTCGAAAAATAACTTTTGGTGATCGGTACACATCACTTTCCCATTCTCAGATCTACAATTTAATTTTTGGTTCCATCAAAATTGAGCATAATTTATTACATGCACTTTATAGATTGCATTTTGGAGTTAGTTTGCTATTTTTAATCTTTCTCCCCAAAGTGTTGTTTAATTAGGACCCCCGTCCTTGCATAAAAGGGAAATTTTTAGATTCATACCTTGATTTGACTCACCTTTTGGGTTGATAGTCACTTCATTGTTTGGATCTTATTTCCTAAATTAAATTAGATAAATAGGTCCATCATACCCCCTTTACCACTATTCCATTGTGAACAAAACCTATTTTTCTTTGTTTCACCTCCTATTCTATGAGTATTTGGGGAATGATGATGTTTCTGAACTCTATAATCACATTTTAGCAAAGATATATTGACCCCGAATCTGTAGATCCCTTATGTGTTTGGGATTTCATTTTGGGGGAAACCCCTTCCTCTCTTTATCATGACGTAGCTTCATTTGGAAACATATGACTTGGCATAGGGCTTTCTGAATAAGCTTTTATGTCCTCCTTGTTATTTAACATTGATTATTTGCTACTTTAAAGTAAATTGCTCACAAAAATGGTGTTAGCAATTTATTTAAAGAGGGGGCATACATTGGCATTATTATTTTTGAAATTTTTAACATTTCTTATGTTTCATGGTGCAATTTTCTTTCTTCTTGCAATGTGTATTTTTCTTGGTGGTGTCATTAGGTTTGTTGTCCTCTGAGAGCATGATATTTCTTTTATCCTTGACTTGTCCTCTCTTGGAGAAGTTAGGCACGATGTTCCCTAAGAAGAGACCTTACATGAACTAAGAAAAATACCTTTGAATAAACCTTTATTTGTATTTTGTTCATAAGTGTTTAGCATAATACAACTTGTTAACCTTATGAAGCTCGAAGTTTTTGTTTTGTTTTGTGGTGCCCTATTGGAGTTATCAGAGGGATAGCTTTGGTATGGTTGGTATAGTAAGAGCCTGTGACCTGGCATGACTTTCTCACTAAGCCACTTTCTGGGGGCTCAACTAGTGGACAACCTGAGGTTCCATTAGCCTAGAGTGAGTGTGCATTGTTGTTTGCATAGTGGACATCACGTTCCACTTGTTAATGTTTTTGGACAAATAGCTGAGACATGTTCCACATCGCGTTGGATAGTTAAGGATTGATCTACCCTTTTCTTTTGGACAAACAGCTGAGGCATGTTCCACATTGTGTTGGACAGTCGAGGCTTGATTCGTCGTTTTCTATTTTTAACTTTCCTTTTAGTCTTTAATAGTGTATGATTGAGTAATCTTGTTGTTGTTGCATACATATGTTTTGAATGTCTACTTTAGTGTGAGTTTGCACTTGTGCTCATCTTCTCACTAAAGTGGGGCTAAATGTAGTGTAGAAAAATGTATCCCTTTTACATTTTCACACTTAATTTGGAATTATGTTAAAATAGACTTAATTGTGCCTGAGTTTTGGTGTTGTAAAGTGTACCTCTTTACACTTTCACACTTATTTAGGGCTCCTTTAATTAATTGAGCTTAATTTTCCTTAATTGACCCCTTTAATTCAAATCCAAGCCTATTTGAAACAACCTCGGTGTTCTACTTAGTAAAATTCCAAAGATTTCACGTTAACTGAATATTCTATGATGTCATGACATAGCAATAAAAAAAATTCTTTCCATAATGTAAATTACATGCACATTTGAATTAATATTATTTCCAAACTTCCATTGCATTACATTGTAATTTCACAAATATTTCCATAACATAGATGTCACATGGAATGAACTGAAGTTTATCATTCATGATTACATTCCATATAAATGGGTACATGATACA
Source organism: Sequoia sempervirens (assembly GCA_007258455.2). NCBI lineage: Eukaryota > Viridiplantae > Streptophyta > Pinopsida > Cupressales > Cupressaceae > Sequoia > Sequoia sempervirens. The sequence goes on from VDFB02345355.1 coordinate 183,653, forward strand.
TACATAGCTCTTTTGAGCTTCATCTGGCAATAGATATACAAACTGGTCATGATGTCACCACATCAGTGCATACATTTTGGATGTCCTCGCTCTTTGGTGCATACATTCTAGCTGTCCCCAATACTGGCGCAAATATTTGCAAACCTCGGTCACCAACTAATGAGGAGAAGCATCACTCAAGCGCTTTTCCACCAACCATGGACTCAAATGCAGTCCCCTGCACATCCATCACATATGACAAGATGGCCCTACCCTTCGACGAAGAGATTGGTTGGTAAACCTCATAACAATAGCCTATCGAAGCTTAGTGTTGTGTTCTACAAACTAGAACCTATTCATACGATCATCATTCTATGAGTATGAAAATATTGAACTAGAACACATAAAAGGAATACAGTGAACTGACAGTGTAAACAGTGGCAACTTAAACTACTTTGGCCAAAGTATTGTCACCCAGTACTTTGAGTGACAATCATCCTATTCACATACACTTCTATAGCTCGATTTGGATTATGACCATTCATATACTATGATTAGGTAATTCCTTCCATAGGTAATCATTAACCTCAAAAATATCCTATTCCCCTTTTCCCAAAACACAATGGTAATTCTACCAATAAATTTCAAGCATAAGTTACCCCTTCAATAGATATTCCAATTCCAAGTATAATATAATATGAGCTTTTCTACTCTACGAATTAACTTTGCATAAACAAGCTATTTACTTCAAAAGACAATCTAGTCCCAAGTATAAAATTATTAGCTAAAGTATAGCTACATAAGCTTCATCTAAACATAGATTAAATATTCATAAATAACTGACTCCATTCAATAATGTATCACATTAATAAGTGGTTCTCATCAAGAGTATAGCCACATTAATGAATGAACTCAATCGAAGAATAATCATACCATAGATGATTACATTCAAGTGTAATCTCCTCAGTAAAAAGAATCATTCAAAGGAGTAGAATCTTGTCAACAATATGACTTCATCTCAAGAGTGTAAAGCAACTAATCAAGTAGTAACTCTTACTCAATTGGTAATCCCACCTATGTCTCTATACACACAATATCTCGTAAACTCAAGTGATTTACTTATTCACATAGGTGAGTCTCGACCTTAGTATACCCTAATCCCGGATATAATCAATAATCAACAATCAGTGTAATCAAGTAAGTTAATCTAAACCTATGTGTTCCAACAAGAACAACATACAACCCATCCAAGAAAGTTATACTTAACCTATTGGTTCCAATGGGTAATCAAGTAAATATTCTAGCCTAATAGGTTAATCTTAACCTAGGTTTCAATATACTAATCAACCCAAACAGGTTACTCCCAACCTAGGGTTTTATCCAATAGTTAAGCAATGATCAAGTGACCATACTAGTACGGATTATCAATGACTCATCCTATCATTTCTTTCAAACTATTGATGTACAACTAAACCTTATCATTCCTAAGGTTTCCTAACATCATAAGCCAATAGTATCAAGTCACTTCGTGACATTGATGCGTTTCACATTATGAATAACCCTTAAGCTATTCTTGTTTTATCATTCCTAATATACTTATACTAATGACAAACAATCCCTCCTATTATGGAATAAATACAAGCACTTTCATAGAAAAGCATAAAACAACTACTTTTTCCTTTCCAAAGCAAATGCTATGATTTCCTAATGCAAGTATTCTCAAGCAATTCAACAAAACATTCAAATCTCATTCTTTCATAAATAAAGATAAATAAGAGAAGACTAGATCCTCATGCCTATATTGCGCTTAACCTGATTGACTGACTTGTTGCACAACCTTCCAAAGACAACTTGCTAGCCTTCACTTTTCCTGTCAAAGTGACACTTCACTATGTCCTCTTTCACAAGATATCTCAATGCTCTCACAAAGTAACTTTAATACCTCACCAAATAACTCTAAACTCTCACAAAATATAGCTTCTCATAATATTTGCAACAAAATAGGTTTGCAGAATAATCCGTTCCAAATGAGAGAACTAACCTCTTTATTTATACAAAAAATTGAGACATTGTAACCTACAAAAAAGGCACGCCAGTCAACACCTTTCTTCATGCAAGTCAACTCACTTCATATAGCTAAAAGGTGGCAGAAATCTGAGTGTAAACTTAGCCTAATATACTATAGATCGACCCTTTTAATTGACAATAGCTAAAGACTGATTCAAATGTGCACATGCCCAAATGATGACATTCAACTTGCAACTAGAATTGAACTCTATAGAATATAGAGTTTTCATATATCGGCGCCATGTTGCAGCCAACTTCCCTATCTCTTTAGCGTGGTTTAACTCATTGAAATAGTCTTCTATTTGCAAACTACACACAAGCAGGGTCAACTTGGTCATAGCTTATTTCGTTCCAGGGAAAAGATGAATCAACTCCCCTTTTATAGTGTTCCAATCTTGCTTTGAATTAGCATGTTTCATGTTGTTATTTCCATATAATATCCATTCAAAATACTTTATGAAGCAGGTTCAAATATTTCCATCACTTTATATTAAAGCGTTCCAAGTTGGAGTAATTTGCTGCTATAATATAGTGATGCATTTCAAATGGTATCGACTATGGTTTACTTCCCATCGGCCTTTATCATTTGCACATATTATCCTTTACTACTTTGCATACATATATACAAATCGACCAAGGTATACTTATATGGCTTTAAGCCATGTGTTGCATATGAGCATATAGTAATAGCACTCAAAGTTCATATATCTTGCTATCAACAATGCACTCTTAAATAACATAATGCACTAATTACTACTGCACATTGATTTACATGTGCAACCTCTAATATGAGGCATTATATGTTTTCCTAAGTGCATATATATACAAGTGCTTCCTTTTGATATATATATGCATGCTAATAATATTCTATAAAGTGCGCCTGGTACATATACTATGTGTTTTCAAATATATAGCAATCATTATATAAATATATATTTATAATACATATCGCATATATATACACACATCTATATAAGAATTAATGCTTACGTGTATATATATGTGTGTGTGTGTATGTATTTATATATATGCACTCCTATATATATATATATATATATATATATGTATATATGTATGTATGTATGTATGTATGTATGTATGTATGTATGTATGTATTCTATAGCAATACGATAATCAAATAATCCATTCGATACTTGAATGATTATGTCCTCATATAACCTCATATTAATATCTATATATGTATATGCATAATCATACATATGTTGACATACTAGTATGGACATCCCATTATATCTCACATACACGTATATCAACATGTGTATATATATGCATATAGGTATATATCTCAAATACTCATTCAACCATACAATCAAGCACATATACAATTACTATCTTATTGATAGGAAACATACGTGTAATGTATATATACATATACACATACATGTCATTTTTTCCATCCGATAACACCATACTCATAAGCAACCTGTTCATAATCATGCACAGGTACATCTACCTATGTACTCTCATGTACATGCTCCTCCATGCGTATGATTTATCGTTGACATGCATATGCATACAAATACATACATTCAACGTGTGTTCACTACATCAATAAAGCATAGTAACATATGGAAGTACTCATAAGCTTCAAACACATAAACATCATCCAAGAATGCATTCAACAGTAATCAAGACCCTTACTAATGCAAACACATCATGTCTAAAGGATAACTTACAAATTCCCAATATTATGACTTGACTCAACCATTCTATTATGAGTATGTGTGTGAGATCAGATAGGTTTCTGATGTAGAGCAGGGTATCAAAAGGTCAAAACTCACTCAATCAATTATTTGCCAAATTCTTAACACCTCAAACAAAGTGACTTCCTTCACAACTCCTCAAATTCCCTTGTAGTACTTCACAACTGGTTTTTCCAACCTAATTTCCCAACCAAGCCTCAAACACAAAATCTAATCACCATTTAGGATACCTTTTTGACATTTGAAATCATATCAAACTTGTAGGTATGATTTCTTTGGAACAAAACCTTCAAAAATTGACTGCTACGCTGCAATTTAGGCCTAATTAAGCTTGCTTAAATAGGTCACTATAAGGTTTTCAAAACCTAGAACACAAATCTTTGTACTAATGGCTCAGACATGTTAAACAGAGCCTACTCCAACATTTCCAATCCCTACAAACAGTTTCCCAAGAGCTTTTCTACAAATCCTAAGCCTATGCAACTTCTTTGCCAAAAAATATGAGGTTTTATGGACTAGGGCATCACCCAATTTGCTCATAACGCCTTCCCTTGCTCCTGAAACATTGTAGACACCAATAACACCCTAACCCCATCCATTCCACCAATTTTCATGAGATTTCACCAGTGGAATGGTGGGTTTTGCATTTTTATTACCTTCAAGATAGTTAAATAAGGGTTTCATACCAGTCTTAGGAAAATTGCTATAAAATGTTCAAATCCTAATGAAAAATGATGAGACAAAATGCAAATGATAGAATATTCAATGATTCATCAATCCCAATGCATAGATGATCACTTACAGGTCGTACAAGGCTGTACACACCTCTATAGCAGCAAATTTAATGAAGAAAACGCAAAAAATGAAGTTTTTATTATGGTTCAATCTCCAAAACAACTACTTGAACCTTGCCTCAACCAACCCAAGGTGTATTTAAACATTAAAAAACAAAAACTACCATTTTCCCATTTTCCAACTCCCAACTATTCAACTTCCTTTAACAACCCAAAAAATGCAAAAATGCAAAGTTGCTTTAACAACTTTTGCAATTTTTTGCAACATTTACTAAATGGACTTACCAACCCACCTAACAACCTAAAATGGACTCAAAACACATGACATGGTATTAAATGACCTTATTACAAACAAAACATGCCTTAAACACAAAAATATCAACATTAGACTCCCTTTACATTATGAAGATTCAGGTGCCCTGCACCATACTCCCCAGGCAAAATGAACTCAAATCCCCTTGAGGACAGTGCTGCAACAATAGATTGATGCTTTTTCATGCCATTCTCTAACCTCCAAGTGATATCTCCATTTGGTAGACCTTTCCAATGAACCAAATACTAGAAATAGGCATTACTCTTTGTGTTTTTGAGCTCTTTGGCACCAAGGATATGCGTCAACTTCAGAGGCTTACTTGATAGATGATCCTTGAATCCTTCTTCACCTGAAAGTATTGTTGAACTTGCATCAACATCTGCAACCATTCTTCCTCCATCCTTGTAATGAACCTTCTTGTTCTTCACTTTAGGTGTATGCTTGGATTTGCCTACATTCCCTTGTAGCTTATCCTTGACCTCTTCACCTTTGTTGCTCACCTCTTTCATCTGTTGTTTTGCCTCTATGTCTGTTGCTTGATTAGAAATACTAACTTCTAGTCTGAAAGAAATGGAAAGGCCAACATCCCCTTTTGCAAGCAATGAATGAAACACCCCTCCTATCATCATCATAGCAACATACTTCTTAAGCCAATCTTAAAGCTCCAAAATCAATTCATCCTTTACCTTCAACTCAACAGATCTTGACACTCAATCAATATCATTTCCCTCCAAAATCAAGTCACTCTTCATGGCTGCTAGCATAATGTCTTTAGGTTTAGGAGTGGCTGCAAGATTTATGTGCTTCTCTTCTTCTACCTTATGAACTCCTTCCAACCTACCATCATCACATTAGCTCCCTTAGTTTATCCTTTGTCCTCCTCTTTCAATGGTTTCAAGGTATAAGAAATCCCATCTTTTTCCATCTCATAGGTATTCCTCCTTCCATCATACATAGCATGCCTGTAAAATTGTCAAGGCCTCCCTAGCAACAAATGGAATACATCCATATGTAATATGTCACATAAAATTCTATCCTTATACCCTCCTATATTGAACTCCACCCAACTTTGTTCATTTACCAAAACATATTGACCCTCATTCAACCAAGAGACTTTTTAAGGAGTAGCATGTGGTATCTTAGGAAACTTAAGTTTTTCAACCATCTCAACTTAAACCATATTATATGTACTTCCTGAATCAATTACAACTTTGCAAACCTTACCCAAGCACTTACAAGTTGTCTTGAAAAGAGTCTTCCTTTGTGGTGGCTCCTTCTCTAATGATGCTTTGATCAGAGTTCTTCTTACCATGAGTGATTCACCCACTTCTGGAGTAGCATGTTGTGATGTTGAGCCCACACTTTCACAATCATCTCCTTGAGCAATCTAACTTCTCCTTTCTCCTCCAACTAAAGCAGTGGCTTGATCTTCATTGTATTGCCATGTTTGATGTCTAAACTTGTTGCATTGATAGAACCTTCTTGTGAATCCACTAGAACCTCTTCCTTGACCTCCAAATCTGCCTCTAAAACTTGATCTACCTCCTCTAAATCCACCTCTCTGATCTACAACTTGTTCTTGGACTTTGCTTGTATCTTCCTGGCTCTCATACGACTGCCTTGCATTAGAAAATGACCCTCTTCCTCTAGAATTGTTGCCTCTGCCCCTGTTTTGTTTGTCTTTCCTTCTCTTTAGCTTTTCTTTAGCCCTAATTGCCATTTGATAGTATTCCTCAACTGTTCTTGAATTTTCCAAAGTTAACTCATCTTGAATGTTGAATCTTAACCCACTAAGATACCTAGCCACCTTCTCCACATCATCCTCCATGTGACCTGCTCTTATACTCAGCTTATAGAACTCATCAGTATAGGCTTTGACATCCATCTCTCTTTGTTTCAAACCTTGAAGTTCCTTGTACATTTGAATTGCATAATCAGCCGGTAGGAACTTACCCTTAAGCTTAGCCACCATTATCTCCCAAGAAATAATTTTTGACTTGCCTTTCTTCCTCCTTTCAGTATGCTCATAATCCCACCATGATAGGGCATGACCCTTCAATTTTGTTTTTGCTATCTTGACCTTCCTCGAGTACATCTTCACACTCAAAGTAATTATCAAGTGTTGCAATCCAATCCAAAAGCTCTTCCTCATTCAAATTACCTCCATACATAGGTACATACATTTTTACCTTATGTTTATCTACCTTGACTACTCTCAGTAGCTTGGCCATCCTCTGCTCATCAGGATTCAATTCCTCTTGCTCTTCTTCATTCTCCTCTTCCCCTTCTTCTTCGAGGTCACTCTCATCACCTAGAACCATGCCTCTCCTCTGACTGGTTTCAATAGCCTCAAGCCTTGCTATTACCATATCTTGCAGTTCCTTCAATCTTCTAATCTCCCTTGCAATCTTCTCTTTCATCTCATTCATTTCCCTAGCCATAGTATTACCCTTTGGAGGCATCTTGTTCTCTTTCTCACTTCACACTTTCCATTTTTACAAACCTACCTATGCTTTGATACCAATTTTATGAAGAGCAAGGTATCAAAAGGTCAGAACTCACTCAATCAACTATTTTCCAAAGTCTTAACACCTTAAACAAAGTGACTTCCTTCACAATTGGTTTTTCCAACCTAATTTCCCAACCAGGCCTCAAACCCTAGAATCTAATCACCATTTAGGATACCCTTTTTGACATTTGAAAATATATCAAACTTGCAGCTATGATTGCTTTGGAACAAAACCTTAAAAAATTGACTACTACGCTGGAATTTAGGCCTAATTAGGCTTGCTTGAATAGGTCACTATAAGGTTTGCAAGAGAGGGGGACTAACCACATTCAAGGCCCCAGGTCACAGAGAGCCAAGAGTGGAAGGCTGCCCTAACTTACCTTAGCTTAAAGGGGTGTTTTCAAAATGAGGGACGAGAATGATGAGGACTAAATGTCCTTCAATCACCCTGTAGACCCGAAATCCAAGGTGGGGCTAGGCGAGCCAATTTTTCAGGTTTAACACTGTGCCTCAGGTAGCTCTCTGCCCGAGGACAAAAGCGCGGTTCTAGGACAATAGCGCGGTGTGCTAGCATCTCTCAAGTGTGCTAGCGTCTGTACGACTAGAGGACTAAAAAGATAATGTGAACCGCCAGAAAATAGTTTGACGACCTAGCTAGTCACTTTCAAAGGGACAAAACAAAGCTATAAAGTATGACAAATACAAATGAATATGATAAAGCAAATATATGACAGTTAAGGTGACAAAAATGATCTCACAAAGGTACTTGTTCACTTGCTAGATCCACAAAGCACATCCACCTACACACAAGAAAGAGGAAAATTGTTGGGGGGCTGTATAGGGGTCTGCCTCCGTCAGACCCCCGTTTTGGTGTTTCCACCTCCACGGATAGCCAAGATAGCAACAATAGGGAAAAGTATGATAAAGGGGAATGAAAGTAAAGAATACAATAACACTACAAAATAGTATTAGGTAAAGTAGATCAGAGAAGTAGAAGAGTTAGAAATGTATACCTAAACCATCGAGGAAGTAGACTACAATCTGGCGAACTCGAGAGCGCAAGACAAGTAAAGGACTTCATAGCCCCACAGAACTATGAAGATGAAGAATGAAAGCATCTTACAGGCCTGCGGACCTACAAGGAGGCAACCCCCAAAATCTCTCACATGAAGGAAGCCCCAAGAAGAAAGTGTCTCATAGACCCGCAAACTTGCAAGGAAGGTGTCCTCCAAGATCTCTCACATGAAGGATACCTATAAAAGTGCCTTACAGACCCGCAGACTTGCAAGGAAGCGTCCCCCAAGATCTCTCACATGGAGGAATCCAATAAATCTCCTTACAAACCCACAAACCTGCAAGGAGGCGTCCCTCAAGATCCCTCACATGGAGGAAGCCGAGAAAGTGCCTTATAGACCCGCAGACTTGCAAGGAGGGTGTCCTTCAAGATCTCTTGCATGAAGGAAACCTAAGAAAGCGCCCTACAGACCTGTAGGGAGGTGTCCTCCAAGATTTGTCACATGGAGGAAACCCAAAGAAAGCATCCTACAGACCCGTAGACCTACAGGGGAGCCACCCCCAAGATCTCTCACATGGAGGAAGCTCAGAAGAAGCATCCTACAGGCTTGCAGACCTACAGGAAGGTATCCCCCAAGATCTCTCACATGGAGGGAACCCAAGGAAAGTGGACTTTGTAGAGTTAGAAAGTGGCTTCATAGGTGCACCCATAAAGTGACATGTTTACCTGCATGTTAGAAAGCGGCCATGCAGGCAAGTAAGCGGACAATCGCGCAAACTGTCAACAAGTTGGAAAACTTTCAAAGGGGTCCCTTGGGAACCTAGCGTGAAGAAGGGGTCCACTCAAGGGACATGCTATTTGAAAGTACGAAGGAGATGTTTCTTTCTCGAATCAATTCGTCATCAAGGAATCCTTTTGAAAGATGTTCACTTCATCAAGGAATTCGAAAGGAAGAAAATGCCCCCACGCGAGGGGAAGATCAAAGTTGTTCCCACTTCGGAGGCAGGTTCTCAAGCTCTTTCTTTACAAACCCATGATGAAGAAAACACGTTCCATTAGGGTCTCAAGTCGAGAACATGATCCTTGAAAGGAAGTTTGTGAAGATTCTCGAGAAAATATTTGTTGGCAACGAATGCATTTTCTGAAAATTGAAATGTTGTAGAAGTGGCGTTGTCACACATGAAAGGGACAACTCAAGAAAAGAAGAGAGAAAGATAAAGGAAAAGCAAAAAAAGAAAACATAGCTTGAACAAAGGGCATAGGGGTAGCCTGATATTTTGGGGTAAGAACTGCTCATAAATATATATATAAGTATAGTAATAGTATATAAAATGAACTGTCATCAACCCCCTACTATATTAGACCATGTGAAGAATGCATGAGAAGACAAAGTAAAAATAAAAAATTGGGTCAACATGGAAGGGAAGCTTAAATGCCCCAAACGCTTTGCATCATCCCCAATTTATCAAGAATCAAGTCATAAACATGGAAGAATGATGATATAAATAGAAGAAGGTTAACGACACAAAAACCACGCCTGTATCCAAGCACCAATAGGGGTGATGAGGGTCATTCAGGCACACATAGCACGATCACATGGGATCACATCACAACACATACACACACATCTAATTTAAAGATAAAGAAGGGGCCTCCTCCTAACACTGATCGACCAAGAGGTCGTCCGCTTCCCACTCTAGATCATCATAGGGGGAAGGAGGAGGAGTCTACAGTGGTGGAATGTTAAGAGGAGGAGCATTTGACCCTCCCGCAACAAGGGCTAAGGAAGAGGGCCCCGTCAGGTCCTCTCCACCAAGCTCTTATGGAGCTAAGGTCAGCGATTTTGCAAAGATCGTCAACAAGGCCAGAACCTCATCTAGAGAGTTAAACATGCACCTAAAAGGAGTGCCATGTTTCACCTCAATAGATGGAGAAGGTTATGCCCGAGATTCACCACTAGGTTCGCCGAGTGATTCAGAAGCGGTGATGAAATCAAGAGAAGTTGGGACTGGTTCCGTCAGTAAGACAAAACAAGTCAGCGTGGGACCACCTTTCAAAGAAGGTGGGATCCTCTTATGTCCTTCATTGTTGGAAGGATCACTCTCCACCTTCTATTTCGTTAAAGGATGTGAACTCCCCACAGATAAGGAAAGAAGTGTGGAGGAAGAGAAGGAGAGAACTGTAGTAGATACAACCGAAGTGTTCATCATATATATGGGTTTCGAGAAAGGTTGGACATCCAAAAGGGACATCAACAAAGGCAGCTCTATTGAAGGAGCAATGAACACCTGAACCCTTTTAGGGTCAGGCGTATTTGTAGTCACAACAGAAGTCAAAATTGATACAGAGCTAGACTGAACAAAAGTAGAGGGGAGGAGAGAGGAGGACGCAACAGGGGGCCCTGATGCAGGGGCAGTCATCTCCTCTTCCTTCCTCTATAAGGTGGCCTTCTCAGCCATGAGATCCTTTCACTGGTGCTTGCATTCGTGTGCAAGGCAGTTTGTACGACTCTTTGAATTGGAGGTCAGAGGCCGCGAAGGAACAAAAGGCTCCTACTCAACCATGGGAGTGTCCATTGCAACCATTTTTGGTGGAAGAATAGATTCCTAAACGGGAGCAGGAGGAGTAGGTTGAGAAGCAACAGGCAGGGGGAGTCGACTCAAGTGCCTCGACAGCGGGCCTCTTCCCGTTCATTGATTTGGGAGCAGGAGGGGTAAGAGGCTATAGAGGTCAAGACATGGAGGATTCCCCATGGGGGCTTTTCTTCTTGCTATACCAAATGGACCTATGCTCCATGGGCAGAACAGGAAGCTCAAACGTGGGACGCTTGGACCTCTGCCAAGTGGGCACCACATAATTCGATGGCGCCACAACAGGGCGAGAAGGAGCATCAGACTGAATAGCGGAAGAGGAAGAGGGAGGATCTTGAGACCGCTTCTCTTCTCCCCTTCTACATGCCTTATCGACATCACTATCAACTTTTAAGCAAGCCCTATGTGAAACAACATAAGGCGATGGAGGTTATCTCACTTTTAGCCTTAAACGTCCTTTCTTATAATTTTGATACGTTCGGTACGAGAGGTCTTCTTGGGCGAGAGAGGACCAATGGGCGCAGGCCAAGAGTAATCCAAGGAGTAACCATCACGGGCAATCGACAACTTATAACCGGTGTCATGAATTACATGCACAAAACCCTCGTGGATAAATTTTAAACATTTATGCACGACCGAGGGCATTGCATTCATAGCTACTAACCAAGGGATACCCAGCTTCACTCTAAAGAGTTTAAATCCATGGATTATGTCGAACAAAAGCTTCACAGATTTAGGTCCAACCAACACCGACAAGATGATACTACCCAAAGGAGGTATGAAAAGTCTGTCATGCATATGAATGGTGCTCACAGGTGCATCATACCCATCTTTGTGCAAAAAGTTGATTAGCATGATCTCCTTAGTTATAATGTTTACTTGAGATGTTGAATCAACGAGAACACCTGCTACGATGTTTTCGTTGATTTGTGCAGGGATGTAGAGAGGAGATGGTTCCCTATTAAAACCCATCGGCAAGTCCTATGAAGTGAAGGTTATACCAACACCACTACTCACAAGCTACACATAGGGGATAGGTTGATGTAGGAAAGAGGCCATCACATGTAATGAACGATACTCTCTAAGGAGCCTCCAAAGGTTGCAAGGACAGTGACCCAATTAAGGTTTTGTTATGCAACACCTTCAAAATCTTCCAACTACATCTACTAGGGGTTGCAGGTTGGGTTGTAAGGCGAAAGCCTCACAACACTCACACCTACAAAACTCCTAGAATACGAGGAAATAAACTTTCAATAATGTAGAACAGAACCAAAATGGTTCACGTCAGGTTCACCAAAAATGTAAGAGAGGGGGACCAACCATGTTCAAGGGCCTAGGTCACGAAGAGCTAAGAGCAGAAGGTTTCCCTAACTTACCTCAACTTAAAGGGGTGCTTTCAAAATGAGGGACGAGAATGATGAGGACTATAATGTCCTTCAATCACCCTGTAGACCTGAAATCCAAGACGAGGCTAGGTGAGTCAGTTTTTGGGTTCAACACTGTGCCTCAGGTAGCTCTCTACCCGAGGATGAAAGCACAGTTCTGGGATGACAGTATGGCACTCTGGTGTCTCTTAGGTGCACTGGCGTTCGTACGACTAGAGGACTAAAAAGACAATGTGAACCGCTAGAAAATAGTCTGACAACCTAACTAGTCACTTTCAAAGGGACAAAAAAGAGCTATAAAGTATGACAAATACAAATGAATATGATAAAGCAAATATATGAGAGTTAAGGTGACAAAAATGATCTCACAAAGGTACTCATTCGCTAGCTAGCTCCACAAAGCACGTCCACCTAGACACAAGAAAGAGGAAAATTGTTGGGGGTCTACCTCAGTCAAACCCCCGTTTTGGTGTTTCAACCTCCATGGATAGCCAAGATAGCAACAATGGGGAAAAGTATGATAAAGGGGAATGAAAGTAAAGAACGCAATAACACTATAAAACAGTATTAGGCTACCCAACCAAATTGTAGAGGAGAGGAGTAAAAAGCTTACCACCTCCACCAAGAGCTCACTAGCTAATGGAGGAGAAAATGAGGGGACTCAAGCCCCTGTTGCAATGGTTTTGTCCACACTTGCTCTACAGAGTTGATGGAGTGTTGTTGTTGCTGCTATGGAGTGCAAAGTGTTGCTTGAGAGTTGAGAGTGCAAGAAGTGAATGCTTAGAAGGTTGCTTGAGCTTGCAAAGATGTTAGAGGATGAAATGAAGGAATGAAGAGTGAATTTGAAGGGAGAATGAGAAAAATGACCATATTTGGGTCAGTTGGTCGAAGAGGGGTGTTACAAATAAACCCCAATAGGAAGTGCAACGTCGCTGTTGGCTTCAGATGTAGGAATCCATCAAGGACGTAAACACGTTGTGCAGACGTCTACGTGTCGTGCGAGTGTCCCCGACAGTTATTCTTCTGTCGACACACAAAATAGTCACCAAGTGGAATGAAGGCAACGGGTTGATGTGGACTTTCGCCTTCGGATTTGGTTTTCTAAGGTGAGGGAACGTGAAAGGGGAATTTGCGTAAGGGGTGCAAATTCACTCCTATACAAGTTTTTCAAAACCCAAACCACAAATATTCGTACCAATGGCTCATAAATGTTAAAAAAATCCTACTCCAACATTTCCAATCCCTAGAAACAATTTCCTAAGAGTTTTTCTACAAACCTTAAGCCTATGAAACTTCTTTGCCCAAAAATATGAGGTTTTATGGACTAAAGCATCACCCAATTTGCTCATAACGCCTTACCCTACTCTTGCAACATTGTAGACACCAAGAAAACCATAACTCCATCCATTCCACCAAGTTTCATGAGATTTCACTGGTGGAATGGTGGGTTTTGCATTTTTCTTACCTTCAAGGCAATTAAACAAGGGTTTCAGACTAGTCTTAGGAAAATTGCTATAAAATGCTCAAATCCTAATGAAAAATGATGAGACCAAATTAAAATGATAGAATATTCAATGATCCATTAATCCCAATGCATAGATGATCTCGTACAGGCCATACAAGGTTGTACACACCTATGTAGCAGCAAATTCAATGAAGAAAACACAAAAAATAGAGTTTTATTATGGTTCAATCTCCAAACAATTGATCGAACCTTGCCTCGACCAACCCAAGGTGTATTTAAACATTACAAATCAAAACCAACCATTTTCCAACTTTTTTTTAACTCCCAACTATTCAACTTCCTTTAACAACCCAAAAAATGCAAAAATGCAAAGTTGCTTCAACAACTTTTGCAACATTTACTAAATGGACTCACCAACCCACCTAACAACCTAAAATGGACTCAAAACACATGAAATGGTCTTAAATGACCTTATTACAAACAAAAACATGCTTTAAACACAAAAATATCAATATTAGACTCCCTTTACATTATGAAGACTCGCGTGCCCTACACCATTTTCATTTAAGGTTATCCGACCAATCACTTCTCTTGAGTGATAATTCCCCTCCCTTCTAGAGGATTGAACCTATCCCTGCAACTAGCTTAACACATTTTCAATGGTAATTAGATGTTCATAATAAATCCATATGCATCATAAACTTTAGCATATTCATATAGCAATCAATGTAAACATATTTACTCTTTCAAAGCCATATTAAGCATTTATCAACACTTTCACATAATACCTATTTCAATATTCCATTCTTTTAGCAAGCATATCCAAATCATTATTGCATTTACCATCCTATTTACCCGTGAAGGTAAAAGTAAATTAGTAACAAAAAGACAGGGTGTGACATACTTATCCCCTTTTGAATCTTCATCCCTGATGATTTAAAGCACTTTAGCATATAGATAAAGTCAAATAAAGGTTTTTACTTACCTTTTCCAATTCATGTAAGAATTATAAAATAATCTTCCTTCGTAACTTCACTCCTTGCAATCTTATCCTTCTTAGACCCTACATCGAGTGTCCTTGTTATCGCATAGGGAGAACTTGTGTGTCTTACACATACTTTCTCTCTCGAAGAGATTTATCATATTACCTCGTATGTACATCCTAATTACAATAGTAACTACATATCACATGACACCCATACCACAGTGACTTGGAAAACACGTTCACATTGGCCCGTGAATTCATCCTTAGTGTAACCCAAATAGGTAAGGAATGTCGGTGTATTGTACACTACATCATGGGTCCCATCCTTCCCTTTGGTATTTACACCTTCAGATAACTCAGAAGCCGAGGACGTCCATCCCTTACACATCCTTGTTCCTTAATCATAAAATTAATGCTCCTAAATATTGTCCATCTTGAGCATAACATTGCTCTTGGACGCCTGTCAAATTCTGAACATAACGATACTACTTCATATTTCAAGCTTTGTATCAACAAAGTTTCTCATTGATCTTTTGATCTTCTATTCCATTTAACAACTTTTGTGGTCTAAGGTTAGCCTCATTTCTTAGCCTATTTCATCCTAATAGAGTTTTCAACCTTCCTTTCCATATAATGGATCAACCTCAATGATAGAAGTTAATAAGTATTCTTCAAATCATTCAAGATTTGGTTTTTCACTTTTGCCTATTCAGCTATAATAACATATTGAGCATTCGTTCAATTGAATGTCTCATAGTATGATCAAGGTTTGCAAAACCCTATCATTATTTGCTTGTTCTCGTCTGAGATAAACTTCTTAGGGACACTAAGCAACTACTTCACACAATATATTATTTAGGATCGAAAATCCTATAAATCAAAATTCTAATTAGCGTTGGTTACCTTGGTGATTCTATCCACCATAACATTATGTCATTTGTATTGACATAGACATATTAAACTATCTTGTGTTCTACCACTCCCCCTCTAGAATCTCAAGAGAGTATACATGTCCTACCGATTATGACATCTTATCTTCATTTCTTGGAACACTGGACAATAACTTGCTACATACTCTCCAACATCTTCCTCCATCTTTTCCCAGATTATAGTGGTTCCTCATTCGACAAATAATTTTGTCATTCCAATGTCTTGACTACATGACATCAATTTCCTCATTTCATTCCTTAACTTCCCAAAATTTTGGGTACATAGGT
The DNA here is from genome assembly GCA_007258455.2 of Sequoia sempervirens. NCBI lineage: Eukaryota > Viridiplantae > Streptophyta > Pinopsida > Cupressales > Cupressaceae > Sequoia > Sequoia sempervirens. The sequence continues at coordinate 199,697 of VDFB02345355.1, forward strand.
TCTTTTACATTCCTTATCAGTCTATTCTTTGACTAAATGAAAACCTATTTTGTGGACTTATGCCACATAAGCATAATGCTTAGACATTTTAAGGATATGAATCTCCTTCATCTTAGGACACCCATACCTTGGATTTCTTTTGTCCTTTGATCATCTCCAAAGTGGTAATCCAATTTTTAGCTCAATCTAACTTTCCCAATGAGCATTTGTACCTTTTCAAGTAACAATTCTCATTCAAACATGTTGGTTCTCAAAAGATATCAAATTTAATTGCATACCTAATTACCAAACATGAAAATTTCTCAATAACTTCAAATCATGAGTAATTTAGATCAAGATTCCTTACCCACTCTTAGGCAATAATCTTCCCTTTCATGATCAAGTAATCTACCTATCCTTTTCTAAGGCATCAATGATAGTAAAAATTGATCTTTCAATCAATCATATAGATAAAGTATTGAGTGATACTATTCCTTTCTCATTGGTCATAATCATTGACATTTTCATTATCTTTCAAAAATTCCAATACTTTATTCTCGTGGTCACAAAATATGACATAATTGACATCATGACTTACGAAGAAGTCAAAAGTTCTTCTAAATCAAAAATATAATTGTGATTTTCAATGTTTGGGGGTACTTAATATGAGCCAATCCACTCTCTTTCTTCCCCCCTTAGTGTTTCCATGACATTCAATCAACTCAAAGTTGAACTCCTAGCAAACATTTTCTTTCTCAAATGATCTACCATTCCTTGTTGTTAGCTTTCTATTGCCTTTTTCTTGCCTCCGTGGCATGCCTTGAATATACTTATTCCCAAAGTTAGATTCATCACTGATCTCTAATCTCATAGATTTAACATTTTGGATCGTCAAATAAGAGATCTAATGAATAATCAACAACTTTACAAGTTAAGAGGCACTCTAATCTTTCAATTCTCTTTTCCATGTATACCATTATCCTTTTTGTGGAGGAATTTCTATATCCACAAAGCCTCTTTTATTGATGTGTCATCAACTTAAAGTGTTGTTTCCTTACAATTTCTATAGTTTTGACACATAGTGTCACACTGTGTCCCATTTCCATTTGGAACCCCTAAACATAAGTTTGTTTTCATTGACACGTTGGTGAGTTCAATTTATACTCCAACCAATCTATGTACTATCCAAACCTTTGTCAAGCCAACCCAATTTACCTTTTTCAGGTTTCTTCCTTACAATCACCTATCCAAAAGACTTTGTTCCCATTCTTGGTAACTTCATAACTTTAAGCACCCTATGTGGCTTGGTTTATTTTTCTCATCTTAATCAGAACTCCAAATTGATCTCGTCCATTTTCGTTGCTGGAATCATGTCCACTTCATTTATTGTTTCATTTTTTACCATTCTAGTTTCTTCCCTTATTCCAATGTACTATCTCCTTAATTATACACAAGATCTTGATCTTGTTCAAAGTCATATTTTGTCAAGGGTTATCCAATCTCTTGGATACCTCCTTTGTTGACTATCTACTTTGTTTAAAGTTTCCAATTTATGCCAATAATGCATACTCATAGATTCGTAGTATACTTACTAAATCCAAAAATCCTTGACTCCTTGCAACCATAGGTTGCTACTAATAAGGGGGTTATTTCATTTCTTCCCATCCCCTTAGATTCATATAGCTATTTCATAGGGTAAAGGTACATATTGGTTATCCTTCATAACCTTCCTACCTAACCTAATTGCATAATCTTCTGCAATCCAAGGGGTATCATAAAGAGTTGGAGTTTTCAATTCCAAGCACAACTCTTATCTAGTCCCAAACTTAAACAAGTTTCCATGAATCTTATATTCCTTTTGTTCTTTCCTCTTGTCGTCTGGGCACAATAACTTTTCAACAATTATCTTATGATAAGGTTTACGTAATGAGCCCATAAGCTCCATAGCTAAACCTGGTAGCTCTGATACCACATGAAACAACCCTGGTGTTCTACTTAGTAAAATTCCAAATATTTCACATTAAGTGAATATTCCATGATGTCATGACATAGCAATAAAAAAAATTCTTTCCATAATATAAATTACATGCACACTTGAAATAACATTATTTCTAAACTTCCATTGCATTCCATTGTAATTTCACAAATCTTTCCATAACATAGATGTCACATTGAATGAACTCAAGTTTATCATTCATGATTACATTCTTCCATATAAATGGGTACATAATACATACATAGCTCTTATGAGCTTCATCTGGAAATAGATATACAAACTGGTCTTGATGTCGCCGCATTGATGCATACATTCTAGATGTCCTCGCTCTCTGGTGCATATATTTTAGCTGTCCCAAATATTGACGCAAACATCCACAAACCTCGGCCACCAACTGATGGGGAGAAGCATCACTCGAGCACTTTTCCGCCAACCACAAACTCAAATGCGGACCCTCGCACATCCGTCACATATGACAAGATGGCCCTACCCTTCAATGAAGAGATTGGTTGGTAAACCTCATAACAATAGCCTATCTGAGCTTAGTGTCATGTTCTACAAACCAAAACCTATTCATACGATCGTCATTCTATGAGTATGAAAATATTGAACAAGAACGCATAAAAGGAACACAATGAACTAACAGTGTAAACAGTGGAAACTTACACTACTTTGGCTAAAGTATTCTCGCCTAGTACTTTGAGTGGCAGTCATCCTATTCATATACACTTTTATAGCTTGGTTTGGATTATGACCATTCATATACTATGCTTAGGTAATTCCTTCCATAGGTAATCATTAACCTCAAAAATATCCTATTCCCCTTTTCCCAAAACACAATGGTAATTCTACCAATAAAGTCCAAGCATACATTACCCCTTCAATGGATATTCCAATTCCAGGTATAATATAATATGAGCTTTTCTAGTCTACGAATTAACTTTTCATAGACAAGCTATTTACTTCAAAAGACAATCTAGTCCCAAGTATAACATTATAAGATAAAGTATAGCTACATAAGCTTCATCTAATCATAAATTAAATATTCATAAATAACTCCATTCAATAATGTATCACATTAATAAGTGGTTCTCATCAAGAGTATAGCCACATCAATTAATGACCTCAACCGAAGAATAATCATACCATAAATGATTACATCCGAGAGTGTACTCTCCTTAGTAAAAAGAGTCATTCAAAGGAGTAGAATCTTGTCAACAATATGACTTCATCTCAAGAGTGTAAAGCAACTAATCAAGTAGTAACTCTTACTCAATTGGTAATCCCACCTATGTCTCCATACACAGTATCTCATAAACTCAAGTGATTTACTTATTCACATAGGCGAGTCTTAACCTTAGTATACCCTAATCCCAGATATAATCAATAATCAAAAATCAGTGTCATCAAGTAGGTTAATCTAAACCTATGTGTTCTAATAATAACAACATACAACCCATCAAAGCAAGTTATACTTAACCTATTGGTTCCAATGGGTAATCAAGTAAATATTCCAACCTAATAGGTTAATCTTGACCTAGGTTTCAATATACTTCTCAACCCAAATAGGTTACTCCCAACCTAGGGTTTTATCCAGTAGTTAATGATCAAGTGACCATACTAGTACGAATTAGCAATGACTCATCCTATCATTTCTTCCAAGCTGTTGATGTACAACTAAACCTTATCATTCCTAAGGTTTCCTAACATCATAAGCCAATAGTGTCAAGTCACTTCGTAACATTGATATGTTTCACATTATGAATAACCCTTAAGCTAGTCTTGTTTCATCATTCCTAGTATACTTATACTAATGACAAACAATCCCTCCTATTATGGAGTAAATACAAGCACTTTCATAGAAAAGCATAAAACAACTTCTTTTTCCTTTCCAAAGCAAATGTTATGATTTCCTAATGCAAGTATTCTCAAGCAATTCAACAAAGCATTCAAATCTCATTCTTTCATAAATAAAGACAAATAAAATAAGACTAGATCCTCATGTTTGTATTACGCTTAACCCAATTGATTGACTTGTTGCACAACCTTCCAAAGACAACTTGCTAGCCTTCACTTTTCCTGTCAAAGCGACACTTCACTATGTCCTCTTTCATAGAATATCTTAATGCTCTCACAAAGTAACTCTAAGCCCTCACCAAATAACTCTAAACTCTCACAAAATATAGCTTCTCAAAATATTTGCAGCAAAATAGGTTTGTAGAATAATCCATCCCAAATGAGAGAACTAGCCTTTCTATTTATATAGAAAATTGAGACAATGCAGCCTACAAAAAAGGCATGCTAGTCGACACCTTTCTTCATATAGGTTGACTCACTTCATACAGCTAAAAGGTGGCAGAAATTTGAGTGTAAACTCAACATAATATACTACAGATCGACCCTTTCAATTGACAATGGCTAAAGACTGATTCAAATGTGCACATGCCCAAATGATGACATTCAACTTGCAACTAGAATAGAATTCTACTGAATATAGAATTTTCATATATTGGTGCCCTGTTGCAACCAACTTCCCTATCTCTTTGGTGTGGTTTAAATCATAGAAATAGTCTTCTGTTTGTAGACTACACACAAGTAGGGTTGACTTGGTCATAGCTTATTTCGTTGCCAGGGAAAAGATGAATCGACTCCCCTTTTATAGCATTCCAATCTTGCTTTGACTTAGCATGTTTCATGTTGTTGTTATTTCCATATAATATGTGTTCAAAATACTTTATGAAGTAGGTTCAAATATTTCCATCACTTTATATTAAAGTGTTCCAAGTTGGAGTAATTCGTTGCTATAATATAGTGATGCATTTCAAATGGTATCGACTATGGTTTACTTCCCATCGACCTTTATCATTTGCACAGATCAACCTTTACTAATTTGCGTAATATACAAATCGACCAAGGTATATTTATATGGCTTTAAGCCATGCACTGCATATGAGCATATAGTAATAGTGCTCAAAGTTCATATATATCTTGCTATCAATAATGCGCTCTTAAATAACATAATGTGTTGATTACTACTGCACGTTGATTTCTATGCACAACCTCTAATATGAGGCATTATATGTTTTCCTAAGTGCATATATATACATGCACTTCCTTTTGATATATATATGCATGCTAATAATGTTCTATAAAGTGCGACCTGCTACATATACTATGCATTTTCAAATATATAGCAATCATTATCTAAATATATATTTATAATACATATCACACACACACACACACACACACACACACACACACACACCTGTATATAAGCATTAATGCTTACGTGTATATATAATATGTGTGTGTGTATATGTATTTATATATGCACTCCCATATATATATTCTATAGCAATACGATAATCAAATAATCCATTTGATACTCGAATGATTATGTCCTCATATAACCTCATATTAATATGTATATACATATATGTATAATCATACATATGTTGACATATTAGTATGGACATCCCATTATATTTGACATACACGTATATCAACATTTGTATATATATGCATATAGGCATATATTTCAAATACTCATTCAACCATACAATCAAGCACATATACAATTACTATCTTATTGATAAGAAACATACGCGCAATGTATATATACATATACACATACATGTTGTTTTGTCTGTTCGATAACACCATACTCATAAGCAACTTGTTCATAATCGTGCATAGGTACATCTACCTATGTACTCTCATGTACATGCTCCTCAATGTGTATGTCCTATCGTTGACATACATATACATACATTCAATGTGTGTTCACTACATTAATAAAGCATAGTAACATAAAGAAGAACTCATAAGCTTCAAACACATAAACATCATCCAAGAATGCATTCAATAGTAATCAAGACCCTTACTAATGCGGACACATCATGTATAAATGATGACTTACCAATTCCCAATGCTATGACTTGACTCAACCATTCTATTGTGAGTGTTTGTGTGAGCTCAGATAGGTTTCATTTAGGGTTATCCGACCAATCGCTTCTCCTGAGTGATACTTCTCCTCCCTTCTGGAGGATTGAACCCATCCCTGCAACCAACTTAGCACATTTGCAATGGTAGTTAGACGTTCATAATACATCCAAGTGCATCATAAACTTTAGCATATTCATATAGCAATCAATGTAAACATATATATTCTTTCAAAGCCATATTATGCATTTATCAACACTTTCACATAATACCTATTTCAGTATTCCATTCTTTTAGCAAGCATATCCAAATCATGATTGCATTTACCATCGTATTTATCCATGAAGATAAAAGTAAATTAGTAACAACAAGACAGGGTGTGACACTATTTTATTGCATTTTCTAAAGAGGAAACTTGACATTCATTAATGCCTTAATATAACACTTCTCATTGAGCAATGTGTGTCCTAGGGTTAGGGACCTAGGACCCATTCGCCCATGGGTGAATGGGTCCTCCATTAGACCCAGGACCTAAATTTAAATTAGTTTTTTGGCGGTATTTTAACATATTCAAATCTATATTTAGATGTCGGCTTGTGATATTTGAATTTCGGGAAATTAAGGTTACATATCTATAAATATAAGGTTATTTCACTATGTTTCAGATGTCGGATTATTTTGAGTTTCATCTAGCCATTCCAAGTTATAGATTGCATTTTGGAGTTGATTTGCTATTTTTAGTTTTTCTCCCCAAAGTATTGTTTGACCAAGACCTCTGTCCTTGCAAAAAAAGGAAATTTGTAGATTCTCACCTTAATTTAATTCACCTAAGGGTTGTTAGTCAATTTGAGGTGGGAATCTCATTTCCTAATGAATCGAGGAAGAATAGGTCCCTAGGTGGTTCATACCCCTATTTTGATCCACCCTAACCTATTTTTCTTCTTTTCAATTTTATATATTTTTGAGTTGTTAATGTTGTAGGCAAACATTAATGTAAATTTAGGGTTTGTATGGTGCTAGCTCAAATACTATTAAATTTGTCAAATATTTACCCTAAATATTTGGTTGTGACATTATAAGGTATATTAGAGTAGTTGATTTAAATAATATATGTCTAAGATTTAAGAAATATGTGTAGTCATATTTAGTAGGGACATTACAATTAGTCACACCAAAAAGATTTTGTAAACTTATCCCATGCAATTAGATCAAATGTTTTGTCACATCATTTGTGCTATTTGGGATTTTAAATTAGTTGTATAGGTTCAAGTTCTCTATTTGCAATAACTTTATACTATCCTTTATTTTAGGAAATTATACCCATTTAGTTTTTCAAATAAAGCAATTATGTGGAGTTAGGCTTGGTAGTTGCTTAATTATTGTGAAAGAGTTGTAAAAGACATGCAAGAAAATAAATGAGAAAGAAAAATATACATGAGTTTTCCATAGTCCATGAAGATGATATGATATTGATATAATATTGATCTCTTATCTTATCTATCATACTTTCTTACTACTTTGTTGCAAATCGAATGATTTTTTATTTTCCTCTTCTAGCCCCTTTTCTTGCTAAACTTATATAGTTACAAAATTTATTCTCATTTCATTTCATAAAATTAATGAAATTAATCATTTCCATAATTTACCTTCACTACTTACTAATAAAACATACACAAAATATGTTATTATCTAACAATTGATCTATATATTTGTACACATATATTACATACTATCTTAGTATTTTTATTATTTTATATAGTAAAATAGAGCAAAATGTTATTAACCTTTATATAATTTTCAATTTCCATTATTTTGATTAATGGGGAAAAATAGGTTTTGGAGGGACTCAAAACCCTTTACAATTAGGTTTTGAAGGGACCCAAAACCCTATCCAAAGAACATTGAAAAAAAATTAGGCAAAAAGCAACATAACAACAACACCCACCAAAAGATAGACAAGACAACACATGTTGAAATGAAAAGGTTTTGAGGGGAACCTTAACCCCACTACAACTAGGTTTTTATAGGGACCTTGAACCCTAACTACTAGCAAAAATTGTTTGAGTCAACCAAGCAACAACATAGCCTACAATAACCAAGCCACAATAAACCATCCACTCAAAATAGACAACACCAAGCCAATACAAAATAAGGATCTTAATGATGTAGAACATCCATATCACCCAAACCAAATCTCTAGAGAATATCACATGAAATAGGGTAGCAAGAACCCCTTGAAACACTTTCCAACCCAACAAACCAACCCCAACTCTGCCTCTAAAGGAGAGAGCTCAAACCTTTATTGGAGATGATGATATAAACACCCTTTCCACCAGAACCAGAAATCTCCAGCAACCTCGAACTCCACCTCAATAGGAACAACAAAAGAGGGTATTGGAAAAGCGAGCTATGCACCACATCCACAGTCCCCAACTCCATCTCAATAAGAGAGGACTCCACCTCAATAGGAGCAATCTTCACCCCGATAAAAGACATTGACTATAGCACCCAAAGGAAAGTCAACACACGAACAAAAAAGGCAAACATGTCATTCTTTAGTAGCCCATGCATCAAAAACTTCAAGAAGAATATTGAATACATCCCAATCAACAAAACAAGGGTAGACTTTGCTCCCTTTAAAATCATAAGATTTTGGGTCTTCAAGATAAGCATACAATACATCTCAGCCATCAGCCAAATAACAAAGACAAGGGCAGCCACCACACCCACATAAACCTCAAGTGAGGAAACCATAATCAAGCAAAAACATCTCTATAGAAGAAATAAAAAAAGCCAATAACATGAAAAGCATTACATAACAGTTGGGATTCTGAAAGGCTACCACCAACCTCAACTTGGAGAAATAAAACTCTCCCATCCTATAAAAATAAGACACCATAGTGCTAAAAACAAACCAGAGGCTTCATTGAGCACCAATGGGGAAGCTAAAAGAAACCAAGCAACAATCTTCCATTAGGAAGATCAACCATGGTGCAACAACCATCGAACACCAAGAGCAAAAGCATCTAGTAGGATGCTCCAGGAAAAGCCAAACACCAAGGCCCAACAATAGTGAGGAGAGCCCACAAAGGCAAGGAGAAACTTCACAGAAAGAAGTTAGGGAGCAAGCTAGAGCATGAAGTGCAACAACTGCCCCAACACGTAGACTAGAGCTAGGAAATTACCTTAAAATATCCATAGACAAAACATCCACAAGAGACCCAAGCCTCACGCTACACTCAAGAGAAAAATCCGCACTCAAAGGCTCACAAACCTTCGAAAGCACCAAAGGCGAACAAGCGCAAATGAGTATCAGAAGAATGATAAGGAAAGGAGAACCTGTGAAGGAAGAAAGTAGGGAGCTGACCAAAACATTAAGCACAACATCCTCCTCAACATGCCAGTTAAGGATAAGATACAACCAAAAATCCAAACACACTCCCATCATAGGAAAACCAACCCTCACACCATTCGCCCAAGGAAAAATTCTCCTTCAACCTGCATGCTGCCATGGCAACGAACAAAACACCAAAACATTGGTCCTTAGAGGGAAGGACCACCAAAAGCACCAAGACAGGAGCGTGAATGTGAACACCCAACTAAAGAATGGTAAGACAAGAAGATACTGCGTAGGAAAGGTAGGGAACCGACCAAAACATGAAGCAAAACATTCTCGCCCACATGCTAGTCAAGGATAAAATACAACCAAAGCTCCAAACACACTCCTGCCGTAAGAAAACCAAACCTCACACCATTCACTAGAGAGAAAACTACATGAGACTCCTACAGCTCGCACGCCCCAAAGGTATCAACCAAAACACATTGGTCCTCAGAGGGAGGGACCTGCAACAACACCAAGACAATAGCATGAACACCAACACCCAGCTGAAGAATGGGAAGACAAGGAGAGCCCACGTAGGAAAAAGGTAGGGAGCCACTCAAAAAATGAAGCACAACATCCTCCCTGACATGCCAATCAAGGATAAAATACAACCAAAGCTCCAAACATGCTCCTGCCACAAGAAAACCAAACCTCACACCATTCACCAAAGAGAAAATTGTGGGAAAAAGACTCTTGCAACTCGCACGCCCTAAAGGCAATAGCCAGAACACCAAAACAATGGTCCACGAAAAGGAAAGAAAATCTCATGTGGACCAGAAATCTCATCTTCCTCATCGTCATCCTCAAATTGATCCTCTCCCACAGATGCACCCCCTCCCAAATTCAAAATCGCTCTCCCGCTCATCTCATCAGATGTTCGTTTCCAATTTCCATTGTTATAATCATTCTTGTTAGATTTAAATTTAGAAAATAAATATTTTAATTGTATCATTGTTTTTGTTATTTTGTTTCTTCTCATATTCAGTTCCTTCTCCTCTATTCCTCTTTCATCCTATTTAGCAAGTTAAGTCTTAATCCCGCTAATTATTATTTCTTCATCCTAAAAATATATTATTAAGCTTATTATCTAGTTGTGAATACTCTACATCTTCATGAAGAATTCAGTTTCATTGGGTACATGTTGAAGACAGTGGAACAATTATTACATTTGAATTCTAATTATGCTCTCATTTAATAGAATGAAGAAAGACCTAAATATATCGATAAAAAAACTTAGACAATTAAATTTAAAAGCTAGAAATAAAATAAAAATCTTAATTACATAAAAAATGTTTCCTATATGAAGTGAACAAATTGATTTTGAAAATTAACAGTTGAAAATTGCAAAGAAGGATGCAAGACCATCGTAATGATCTCAACCATCAGATTTTCTAAAATATTAAAAAATATAATATATAATTAAAGAAAAAACAACTTTCTTATCGAGTCTTAGCTTTAAATTAAGAAAAGATAGGATAAGAATTATTTTTTTCTTTTAAACTTTTTAAACTTAAAATTTTAGATAAATAATAATAAGTTTTTTAATAAATATATTTTCAAATAATAATATTAATAATAATAAATCAATAAATTACAAATTGACTTTTTATCCTTTGAATAGGTTTTCATTTTATTTTTCACTTTTTAAGTTTGGGGTTACTTGTAATTTTTAATATAAAAATTGTAATTTTACTTTTAACAATTTTAATATAGTTTTCTTTTTTAAAATTTAGTTTATCTAATAATAGTTTTTTATTTGTTAATATTGAGTTTATGTTAATATTGTTTGTAATATATTAGTACATATTTTATTAATATTTCAATTCTAATAAATTAAAAAAATAGTTTTTTTTTTAATTTAATCATTTATTAACTTAATAAGTTTATTATTTATTATTTTTTTTTTAAAAATATTATGTTTATTAATATAATTTGGATTTTGATATATTTTGTCATGATAAGTAGGAGGTATTTTCCACAACATGTCAAATTGTGATATTGCTATCAGGATTCAATCATGTAGTTTTACAAGTCAAATTCATTGACCCATGTTTCATGAGTAGTGGTTCACAAGAACCCATCTCTCATGATAATAAATGGTCCACTTAGCACTCATTGCATCTAGGTGATGCTCACAGAGGTGAAACATTGGGCCTTCCTGGGAGGTCACCAATCCCAGTACTACTCCAACTCAAGCACGCTTAACCACAAAGTTTTCCCCAAGGTTAAGCCCACTTAGCTTGCAACCCCACTTGCAAAACCTTCAACAAGCGTTGTTCCTTATGAACCATTCATCATAGAGCCCCTTTAGCTCATCAATTGATAAGTAGGAGGTATTTTCCACTACATGCCAAATTGTGATATCGCTATTAAGATTCAACCACGTAGTTTTACGAGTCAAACTCATTGACCAGTGTTTCATGATTAGTGGTTCACAAGAACCCATCTCTCATGATAATAAATGGCCCACTTAATACTCATTGCATCTAGGTGATGCTCACAGAGGTGAAGCATTGGGCCTTCCCAAGAGGTCACCCATCTTAGTACTACTCTAGCTCAAACACACTTAACCACAAAGTTTTCCCTAAGGTTAAGCCCACTTAGCTTGCAACCCCATTTGCAAAACCTTCAGCAAGTGTTGTGCCTTATGAACCATTCATTATAGAGCCCCTTTAGCTCATCAATTGATAAGTAGGAGGTATTTTTCACAGCGTGTCAAATTGTGACATTGTTATCAGGGTTCAATCATGCAGTTTTACGAGTCAAACTCATTGACCCCTGTTTCATGAGTAGTGGTTCACAAGAACCCATCTCTCATGATAATAAATGGTCCATTTAGCACTCATTGCATCTAGGTGATGCTCACAAAGGTGAAGTATTGGGCCTTCCCGGGAGGTCACCCATCCTAGTATTATTCTAGCTGAAGCGTGCTTAACCACAAAGTTTTCCCCAAGGTTCAGCCCACTTAGCTTGCAACCCCATTTGCAAAACCTTCAGCAAGTGTTGTGTCTTATGAACTGTTCATTATAGAGCCCCTTTAGCTCATCAATTTATAAGTAGGAGGTATTTTCCACTACATGTCAAATTGTGATATTGCTATCTAGATTCAACCGTGTAGTTTTATGAGTCAAACTCATTGACCCATGTTTCATGAGTAGTGGTTCATAAGAACCCATTTCTCATGATAATAAATGGTCCACTTAACACTCATTGCATCTAGGTGATGCTCATAGAGGTGAACCATTGGGCCTTCTTGAGAGGTCAGCCATCCCAGTACTACTCTAGCTCAAGTGTGCTTAACCACAAAGTTTTCCCCAAGGTTAAGCACACTTAGCTTGCAACCCCATTTGCAAAACCTTCAACAAGTGCTTCACCTCTGTGAGCATCACCTAGATGCAAATCTCTCCTTTATATCCCTATCTCTCCCTCTCTCCCTCTCCCTATCATTTCCTCTTTCTATATCTCTACTTCTCTCTCCTTTCTTTATTTCTCTGGCTTCATCTCCCTCCCTCTCTATCTATTTATACATATCTATCTCTCTCCATATCTCTCTCTTACTCATACACAACACTCCTTGTTTCTCCCTCCCTGTTTTTAGCTCTATCTCCATCTCTATCTCTCCATATTTAGATTCTTACATATCTCCCTCTATCTCTGTCTCATTATCTATCCATCTCTCTACCCCTATATCTTTCCCTCTCTACCCCTCTCTATATATCACTTCCTATCTCTATCTTTATATATCTATCTCTATCTCTTATCTCTATCTATCTATCTTTATATCCTCTCCATATCCCCTTAACTCTCCTTATACCTCTTTCTCTCTTTCCCCTCTATATTTCCCACTATATCTCTATCTATCTCTCCCTCTTTCTATCCATATCTCTCCCTCTCTCCCTATCACTCTCTCTTTCTATATCTCTCGACTTCTCTATTCTCTCTCTATTTCTCTCCTCTCCCTCCCTCTCTATCTATTCGTATTTATCTCCCCCTCTCTATATCTATCTTAATATCCTCTCACTCAAACACACACACTCCTTGTTTCTCCTTCCCTATCTCTATCTATATATATCTTTCATCACACACTCACACTCTTTGTTTCTCCCTCCCTATCTCTCTATCTCTCTCCCCTCTCTCTATCTTTCTCCCTCTCTCTATTAATTATCTCTATCACCTTTATCTCTCACTCTTACCCCCTCTATTTCTATCTTCCCATATCTCCCCCCCTCTCTATTTATATCTCATTATCTCTCTCGCTCTCTCTCTTATTTACTCCATCACTCCCTCCACCTCTCCTACTATCTCTTTATATATATATATATATCTACCTCTCTCTATATATCACTTCCTATATCTTTATGTTTCTCTCTCCATCTCCCCCTCTTTCATTGTCTCACTCTTTCTATCTCTATCTCTCACTCTCACTCTCCGTCTCCCTCTTCCTCTCTCCTTCCATCTCTCCCTTTATATATTTATCTCTCTGTGTCCTTGTCTATCTCTCTCTCACCCTCTCTATCTTTCCCAAGTTATATTTATCTCTCTATCTCTCCTTTATATCCCTATCTCTCCCTCTCTCCCCCCTATCACTTCCTCTTTCTGTATCTCTATACTCTCTCTTATCTCTATTTCTGTCCCTCCATCTCCCTCCCTCTCTATCTTTATACATATCTATCTCCCTCTCTACCTCTCTCCATATATCTCTCTTACTCATACACACACTCCTTGTTTCTCCCTCCCCGTCTCTAGCTCCATCTCTCCATATTTAGATTCTTACATATCTCCCTCTATCACTATCTCATTATCTATCCATCTCTCTACCCCTATATCTTTCCCTCTCTCTACCCCTCTATATATCACTTCCCATCTCTATCTTTCTATTTCTATCTCTCCCTCTCTATATATTTATCTCTTCCATCTCTATCTATCCCTTTTGTCCTCTCTCTTTATCTCCCCCTCTCCTTCTCTCCATATCCCTCTCCTCCATCTCCATCTCCATCTCTATCTCTATCTCCATCTCCTTACACCTCCCCCCCCTCTCTATCCACATATTTTCCTCTCTGTTCCTCTCTCCTTATTGCAAACATAACATGAGCCTATTAGTAATGGAGCCTTATTAACTTCCTGATTCAAAGGTTTTGTTTTAGTTGTGTTTGGATCCCTATAAGCAGATGCATAGTTGATTTGAAGCTATCACTTCTCCATTGAGACCTTTATTGCACAAACAACATTATTTTCTAAATGACCTACCAATTGACCTTACGTATACTACACAAATATATGTAAAAATAGACCAAAAAATTCCCTAACCACACTTTTTTTGGGTGTACCCATTGCACACCAAGGTACGATTGCTAGTAATAAAGTGTTCAAACTCACGCTTATAATCTATATACTTAACTAAAATAGGATTGACTTAATATTTGAAAGGCAACTTGAATACATAAACCTAACTAAAATTTTGCTTCGGAGTTCAGGGTCAACTCTGCTCTCTTTTAACAAAACCACCTTTTAATTGCTCGCGTTAAAACTACTGCCTCTTTCTCTCGGCCACCTCGGAATTAGGGTTTGTAATAGACAACGGATGCCCAGAAAAAGACATAAACAATCAATTTAGGTTTTTATCACGAACATACAGGGCCAATTTGATACGAACGAGATAAAACAATTAGTAGAAAGAAACTAGGAAAACAAGGGGTACGTCAGGAGGACTGAGTAGATAAGGGCTGAAAAAACCTTCAAGACTAAGAAATTCTTTCCCAGCTTTCAAAAATGGCAGATGCTAACGGATCGGCGAGTAAATCTGCAGAGTCTGTCAAGCTTTTTGTAGGGCAAGTGCCCAAGCATATGACGGAATCTCAACTTCTGTCGATATTTCAAGAAGCGGGAAATATGCAGGAAGTTAGCATTATCAAGGACAAGGTCACCAAGGCTTCCAGAGGTGCGTATGCGTTTTCTTTATTTTTCCGCCATTTCACGGAGTTTATTTGGTGTGCGCTTTGGCTTTTCTGGAATTGAGTTGCACAGACGCTTAAGGTTTCAAATCTTAAATATTATATTGAGCCTTTAATCCTTGATATATTCGAATAGCGAGCATTGATATAAGAGAATAGCGGGCATTGATATGAGAGAACAGCGAGTTTTAAAGCCCGATTACATTAGAAGAGTGAGCACTAAACCCTATGCACTTTAGTAGAGTGAGCTTCAAAACCCCAAGTATGTTTGAAGAGTGAGCTTCCAAACTCTAAATATGTGCGAAAAGTGAGCTTCAAATTCTAGATTCGTTCTTTTTAGAAAATGGATTTTGCTTATAGTAGATATTTTGAGTGTCGTAAAGCTAACTGCAAATTCTCGATATTTCAAAGTAACGACCTTAGGGAAAAAGCTTGAAAGTAAATTTCAAGTTGGAGACCCATTTTCAAATAAAACAAGATTAAAGATATGGGGAGATGTGAGTTCCACGAGCAAGTTTTATTCTTTGGATTAGATGGCACTATTGAGGGGCATCTCTTCAGTCATATTCACTCAGGATTTGCATCTGACATTTATTTAATAACCGTTTTAGAAAAAACTTGATTTTTTTTTTAATGTTGCAGATTTCTCCTTTGCTTTAGACATTATTGCTGAGAGACACCTTATCTGACAAATTCACCCGAAACTTGCCTTATCTGTCCTTTGGATGTACGCGTCACACTCAGTGAGTTGGATATGGTGTTTTATAACACAGTTTCAATACTTTACCATGTCTTATGAGGAGTTGAACCTTGGGCTCTGCTATGGAAGCTGCAATGCTATTACCTCTTGATCTTATCATGAATTAATTTTGATTCAAAATGCAAGTGCCTTTTTTTGAAATTGAGATTTTGGTTCAGGATTTGAATTTCTGCTGCAAGTTTAAAACATTGTCACCTGGAGACATGAGGGTGTAGGGACAGTGATAGACATGAGGGTGCAGGGACAGTGATTTCATTGGAAATCAGGGTACGGTAATAGATGAGTATGGTTTGGGGTACAATATATTTATTATTAATATAGTTGTCAGAAGATTTAGACAGGGTGAAGGCTATATGCTCCCAGAAGATGTGGGCAATGTGACCGGGCTATGGATATATTATGTGTAAATGTAGTTACCACAATAAAGTGGGTACAGTGGTAGAGTCCTTCTCTCTATACAGGAGTTTCTTGGTGTCCATGGCTCCAAAACTAATACATTTTAGCATTAATTGGACTTAGAGGATGTGAATTGGCCTGTAAGTTTCTTTACCTAGAATTATAAGTTTTTGTGTTCTATGCTTGATGCACCCTTAATTTTGTATTTCATGCGTTTTCATAAAGTTTGATGCTGTAGTCTCTGGCATTGGATGTCTCTGTTTTAACTGTATTGTGGTTTACTTATCAAGCATTTTGTGAAGGAGAATCACCAAGTTTTTACCACAGTTTGATGAGATAAATTCTCTAGTCTCTGTCTTTTAGGTGTTCTAATGTTAATTCTGAGTAGAATTTCTAGAAGGTTTGCCCTGCTTTTTCAATTTTGAGGTGGTTAGAGAGAAGATGCAAATATATATCCAAGAATTTTGTGGATGTCAGTGCTCTATTATGCCATCAGTCAATGTCAATTGGCAGCTGAGGGTTTTCTATTTATTTCATGAACCTTTATGTTCTGTGGGGTTATCCAAATCACATATCAGACATAATTTCTGTTATGGTTTTTAAGCCTTTTGAACTTTTTATGCATTCTCTGGCATTGTACACCCTTGTACATTTTTTTTAATTTGTAACTTTTCGATTAGGAATATCTACCTTTGCCACTGATGCTATATCATAGGAGTATTTCTATGAAATTCACCCAGGACTAACACTTATCCTTGCCCAGTGAGGTATGTTGCACCCAGAGTTGAATATGGTACATAGCTTAACTTTATGCATGAATGCTTATGTGGGAGATTCAATGGCAGACCCTGGCATGAAACATCTACCACTTAAGCTTGGATATGATACACTGCTGAATTTCACACATGACCATGTATGTGGGGGATTGAACTTCATTTTCCAGTATCAAAGGCCCATTAATTTTACCACTTTAGCTCAACTTGATGACATAGCACATCTATCCCTTAACAGCACTGTAATTGTGAATTTCTTTTCCAGTGGCAATGGTTGAGGAATATGCTTAGTTTATCTGCAGGTGGACAGGAGCAATTTCACTTGGCTGAGTTTTTGACTCCAGGAATATTTTAATGGATATACCATTCATTGTACTGTTGGTTCTTTTGTAAGATTTGCCTTTTCTTTTGACATTCAGAGGCTTTTACTTACGATGGCTATTTAGTGATAGAATGACTGTTGGATTTTAGTTTAATATGTTTTATAGTCTGAAGTGATGATCAGAATAATTCTTATAGGTGTGATTCAAAATTTCACTCCTGCACATTGAAAAATTGGTCCCAATCAGTAGTGTCTCTTCAATAAATCCCTGAAATTGATGTCATTAACTCCTTGAAATCAATGCCAATAACTGAACATTGTAACTACAAGGTGGTCATGTATCAATCTGTATTTAAATTAGTATTCCTGGTGAGTGTCATGACAGTCACTATTGACAAATTGCAAGTCTTGGAAATTTGTAGCGAATGCATCTGTTGAGAGATCCATATATGATTTATTTCACTCTTATAGTAATAGGTGGAGCAAATATTGGGATCATTGGACTTAGTGCTGGACAGTCTAGTGTTAAGTCCATCTTAAGTGGTTTCAAAACTAGTCCTTGTAACTTCAACCGAAATTCAGTTTCTGTTTCAGATTTTTTCAAATGTGAAGCAATTCTTCTGTTTCTAGTTAGTACAGGCAATCAATGTTCTCAATGGAGAAGATTCTAGGCTGTAGGATCACATTGTAAAGATTTATTTTAACTTCATTAATCTGAGATGCTTTAAAAAGTAATTCTCTATTTTTCAGTAAAAATGTGTCCACTACATGAACTGCATTCCCTGGAAACCAAGTTTCGACAAGAACAAGGATGATACAATCGACCCTGAATGCACTCAGTTGATGGGTGATTGATAAATTATAACAATGAGATTATACATATTTGGAAGTCCATAGCTTACTATTTCAACTTCCAATGCATGTTTTGTGTGAAACTTCAATAGCTATTTCATAAGAGTTCCCCGGATACAAATTAGTTTAGGCATCTACTTATTAACTCAACAATGGCAGTTATCATGGGAGATTATCTCTGGCTTCCCCAACTATACATATGGGGCATACATAACCAATTCTTTAGATGCCAATTTATATGTGGATTACCACAAACATCCTTAGAGAAAGTATATCCTCTTTGAAAGCTATAAGCCTATAAGGTATCCACCCTGGAGATTCCACCTACATATAATTCTGAGCACGTCAGTATACTTCCACTACCCTTAAAAGCCACGATAGTTATGTAAAAGCAGTAAAACTACGATATCAATGCCTGGTTCATATGACAGTATTGCCTCTGAAAAAACAGTAAAGATTTGTTTCAAAGTTGCAAAAATGCCATTGTCTCTCAGCAGTAAAGAAAATGATTGTGACTGATGTATTGTACCCCTTTCCATTTCACCTTCAAGGTATGTCAATAACAGCAAGAGGATAACACCAAATATCATCATTCATAGAAGAAACATTCATTCGATAACGAATAATAAATATTTTGAGTTGTTATTATTGTATGCTGTTGTACATGGCAACTTTGAAATTACCTCTGATAGTAATAATTTTTGACAAAGAACATAAGGATTTGTTTCAAAGATGTGAAGGTGACATTGTCTTTCAGTGGGGAAAAAAGGATTGTGACTTACCTATTTCCATTTCACCTTCAAGGTACTAGTCAATAACAGCAAGAGGGTAATACTGACATCTTGGTGGGCAGCTTTTGCTTTTATTTGGTATTTTGCAGCTGTAGATGTTGCTGGTGGCATCGTAGAAGAAACAAATTAGTTGATAATGAATAATAAATATTTTGAGTTATTATTACTGTATTCTGTTGCCCATGGTGAATTTGAAATTGCCCCTGATATTATAATTTTTGAAGCAAAAAATCAAACACAGTACTCATGGAAAATAAGAGAATCATTTGCAAGTAATACAGATGAATCTGCAGACTTTTATTCAGTGCATCTGGCACCTCATGGGCACTAGAGTGCTGTCCTCCTTATTCTCTAACTTCACTCAGCATCTCAGGGATCCTCACAATTGCCTTTGTTAGTTTCCAGCCATAAGTAATCATTTACCACACTCACAAATTTGTAAACAAATAGTAACTGATGTTATAACTATGCTACAGGAAAGAATATAAAATTGCTTACATTGGTATGAAGTTAACTGTGGACACTTGAATTAATTAGCAGTCATATCATGTCCGTCCCAAAATACTGCGAACAATAATGAGAGAATTATTTCACTAAAAGAATCATTCATAGAGACTATGAATGCATCTTGTTCAGTTGTTGTGGTGTATGAATGGTTGTTACTTGATGCTACTATCAATAATGACAGTTCTATTTTAATTGAATGAAGTATTTATAAATTGTATAGCCATGACAAATACTCTCTGTTCAGTTTTTGCAGTGGATGTCCAATGAATGGTTTTTATTCTTCCTTTAGTAAATTATAAAAAAAAAAATGTATTCTTGTATGTTTTCAAATTTGGTTTGTATTGTTTTCTAATATCCCAGTAGTTGTAGTTTTAGTTATTTGTGTTTGTGCTAATGATGCATTTTTTATAATCATGACTGGTGTTTGACAGGATGTTGCTTTGTAACATGCCCATCAAGGCAAGAAGCAGACACAGCCATTTCTTTGTTTCATAATAAACGAACACTGTCTGGGGTAAGCAAATGTCTATGCCATTTTGACTGAATAGTATTCTTCTGACTCTATGCTATTCAATAGTTTCTAGCTTAATCTTCTTTTTGTTTGTAAAGCAACTTTTTTAAAATTATATTGAATAACTTTAGTTTAGATATATGCTAGTTCTTTGGCACCATTCACTTCACCATAGGTTACAAAGTTCCGATCAATAGGAGTGACTAGAGACAACAATGAATTTTGATTGATAAATATCATCAAATCAAGCTTGGTTTAAGACTTAGCTCTGGGCATCATGTTAACTATGACCTTATCACAAAGAGGGTGGAAGTGTTTTTGAATGGTCTCTTTGACCTACCAGTCCTGGGACAAGATAACTCTGTTGGCTGTATGATGTTATGTTTGCTTTGCAATAAGAAAGTGAAGTTACTCTGAATAGCCTCTTTTGTAAGGGTAAGGGTGTTGCACTTAAGTTTCTTACAATTGAGGTATTTATATATTATTTTTCAGAAAATTATTTCTTAATTAAATTGAGATATGTTGAAGTAAGTAAATTTCTTAGTTTTTGAATGTAACAACCTAAATATATGTTTCTCTACATTGTTTACAGGCGTCAAGTCCAATGCAGGTGAAGTATGCAGATGGAGAGTTGGAAAGAATTGGTGGGTAATAGGGCATGATATTCAGAGTGTCATTCTTATTGTGCAAAGTTGCTATTATATGGTGATTTTGGTAGTCCTTTGAGCAGCATAGCAATACTACTTTGATAGTAGGTATCCTACTCTCCTGACTACATAAATTTAACACAAGTTATATTGTAATTTAGAGCACAAGCTTTTTATTGGAATGCTTCCAAAGGCAGTTTCAGATGCGGAAGTCTCTATGCTTTTTTCCAAGTTTGGAACTATTAAAGAATTGCAAATTTTGCGTGGTCCTCAGCAAGCAAATAAAGGTGCATACTGTTTTCTTGATTATGATTCTCTAGTGTAGCTATGATTACTGTTATTGGATTTAGCAGTAGATATCAGCTTATCCTGTATCCTGCTTCATTTGGGGATATCATACTATTTCCTGCAGCTGGATGTGCATTCTTGAAATTTGAGACAAGGGATCAGGCTGTTGCTGCTCTAGATGCAATCAATGGGAAGCACAAAATGGAGGTTTGTATGTTTCTCCTGTAGTTAGGTGTTTTGAGCAAATTTTTATTGACCCTGAAGGGCTAGTGTCTAGAGTAGTTTACACTATTCCGTGTGGTTGAGTTGGAACAACATTTAGTTATTGTTACTGCTCTAGAGGCTATCCATGAGAGCCACAAAATGGAGTTTTGTATGTGCTTCTAGTGGCTTGGTATTTTGAGCAAGTTTCTACTAAACATGCAGGGGGTCGAGAGTACCCTATGTTCTTTCTGTATGGCTAGGTTAGACACAACAACTAGTATATGTTACTAAATGTTGTTATCTGTATTCCAGATTCCACTAACTCTATTCCAAATCCTTATGGGACCAGACAAAGCGTAATAGTTAGCTTACACAAAACAAGCAGATTTATACAGAACATCCATTTTTATATATGACAACCAATTGCAAACCAAACATGAAAACAGAACACAACAGAGACATAAGGAACATGATAGATGTGAACAGAAACAATTGACATTCAAGGAGTTAATTTGCAATAACAAGACAACAATAAGAGATTTGAAAATGATAAAGAGGGTTTTCTGTTGTATTCATGGTGCATATCGGAAATCCTACTGTACTATTTTTCATCAGCTTCTTCCTACATCGTTTACATACCAACTTCAATGTCTTAGTCAGTTTCAGCTTCTTCCTAACACCTTTTTCAAAATTCTTTTTCTTACTTGGAGCTGACTAAGTCATGTTTCAATATGAATGTGCATGCAATATTCACAACTCAACATGCAAAGCTTTTAACAATGCCTTTTGTTACAGATTACAACATATTGGATCTCTTATACCCCCTAACAAGTGTAACTGATGTTGCTATTCTTTCAGGGCTCAACTCTACCACTTGTTGTTAAGTGGGCAGATACTGAAAAGGAGAGACAAGCTCGAAGGGCTCAGAAATCTCAGCCCCAGGCCCCTAACACACCTAGCACAGATTCGGGACAGCAACCTTCATTGTTTGGTGCAATGCCTATGGGATACATGCCCCCTGCTTCCTTTAATGGCTACGGATATCAGGTTATTGTATTTGTTCTTCATTTACACGAATAACTTGCTTATATTAATATTGCATAACCAAGATCAATTGATATTGAAACAATCTGCCTAGGTGAGCTAACACAAACCTAAGATTGGTCTGTATTAAAACATATATTTGTATGAACAAAAACAATCAAATGCATAGACTAAATGATTATAGCCATCTAGAGTGATGTCATGGTCATTTACTTATATGAACTAACATATTTAAATGCATAGAGTAATTGATTATAAAAAGCTAGAGTAATGTCATGGTCATATTTTAAATTTTTTTAAATTATGGGCTTTGGAATCTGATTACTTACAATTTATCACACTGATATTCGCCAGGCACCAGGTACATATGGTCTTATGCAATATCCACTGCCTCCATTGTCAAATCAACCTGTTTTGCACAGTATGGTGGCAGCTGTTAATTCTAATAGCACATTGTCTGGTGCCACCCCTGATCTTGTTGGTGGTATGGGACCAACAAACTTTGCTGCAATGCAGTCAGCAGGTTACATGAATTCTGGATTTCCTGGCATGTCTGGTGTCCAGTACCCAATGGGTTATCAAGGTCCAATGTTTGGCCATAATGCACTGCCTCTTGGACATGGTTCTGTAGCACCAGCATTGTTAAATTCAAGTTCAGCATCTGGAAATGTGAAAACAACCTCTGGGGCACAGGTTGAAGGTATTCACAGAAGTGCTTTTGCTCTCATTTGGAGATGCTTAAAGTACATAGGCCATCTTTTTCATACATTGATCTTCATCATTTGACCTTTCTGATATAGGCCCGCCTGGAGCAAATTTGTTCATTTATCACATTCCACAGGAGTTTGGTGATCACGAACTATCCAATGCCTTTTCATCATTCGGAAGAGTTATAAGTGCCAAGGTTTTTGTTGACAAGGCTACTGGTGTTAGCAAATGCTTTGGTAAAAGTTTACTTTTCCTTTCAGTTAGAAAGCTTGTTTTTATTTTTGAACTCTGTTCATCAGTTAAATGAAATTGAATGGCTTTGTAGGTTTTGTGAGTTATGATTCCCCTGCAGCTGCACAATCTGCCATCAATGTGATGAATGGGTTCCAGTTGAGTGGAAAGAAGCTGAAGGTCCAACTTAAGCGAGATAACAAACAGAGCAAGCCTTACTGAATAGAAATGCTTGACATGCTTAGAGGAGATTGGATGGATGGCGCTGTTCATTACAAATTGAGAACTGTTACATTCAGCAGCTAGCAGTTATATGCCCCATTTTTGTGGGTTAAAAAAAATGGCTTGATGTAAGATATTGAAAGGGGCAAATGGAGATTGTGGATGCTTATATATGGCTCCAATGCTGTCGTATGAAAAAGGTGGGAAGCAATAGCTCCCTTTGGTGAAGATTGTAAGGCTTGAAAATTCATGTCATTTATGTGCATTCTGCACATTAGAACATGTATTCTGGGAACCGTTTTTCCCTTTCGTTTATGGCTTTCTTGGAATAAACCAATATGTGTTTTGGAATTGATTTTTAGTTTTGTTACAGCTAGTTTATTGTAAGATCATTATTTATGCATTATTTCTTTTCCTATTTTACAATGTGTTATGCAGCAGTGAATTTGTATGTGTTATGGATATGCAATCATTAAGGGCAACTTGTGCCTCGTGAGGGATTTATTTGTAGGCCACTCTGTTTTTGTACATGTAATTATGTAATTTATTAGTGTTGAACTCTCTTCTACATAAATTATAGTGTCTGGAGACCCCTTGTGTCTAGGTGCTCTTATGTATGTGAGATCGTCTATGCTTGGCTCCCATTTTGTTTAAGTGTGATCATTTTTCCTGTGTATCTGAAGAAAATGTTTGTTGACCTGTGCCATTGTTTGCCTTTGTCAATCTGTTCTATTTGTGAGACTACATTTGTGGTAGTCGTCAGGAATTTTGGAGATGCTCAGTAATTACAGGCTTTCCTGTCTCTGCAAAGTCTTTACATGGCTGTTTCAAAGTCAAAAGTTGTGTGAAGTACTCTTTGTTCGTGTAATTACTGTTGGAAGGCTCACATTACGATTGCAGTGAGTGCCAGGTATTGTGTACCTTTTGTACTTGTAGTCTTGTACTGTCTTATTTGTGTGTCTCCAAATAGCGATGCATTGATGTTGACTTAGTGTATTATCCCTATGTTACTTTATCTGGTTGATTTGTTCATATGAGATTAATTCTAACATTCTAGAAAATGACATTTGGAATTGTGGTTGTAGAATAGTTTTAAAATAGTGTTATTAGTTTGCTGAGTTGCAAAGTTTCTCTGAAATTTACATTTTTCTGTGCAGAGTTAGCGATGGATGTGATGCTTTTTATCTGCAATTGACTCCCGACTCTTAAGATTCTGGTCACAAACTAATGATCAATGGAAGCAAAAAAGTCAGGTAATTGGTCAAAATAATTGGTGCCTTTATTGTTGAATGCATGTTACATTCTGTACCTTTTCCACGCTCTTTATAGAACCGATGATAATTGACTCAAATTTGATGTCATTGATGGGACAGTGAGCTGATTAATTTCATACTTTACTGCATAACCATATGTTCTGATCTGTGGATGCATGAGCTAATGTGCAAACTATCTAGTAGAACTGTTAAAAGTTTTTCACCCTCAACTTTTAAATTCTTTCAAATGAAATAAGTTAATAACTGAAAACAACAAAATTTCTCACGATTAGAAAAAGAATACAATGCTCATCTTTCATTCCTCATTTGGAATTCTTTCAATTATTTTTAAGTAACAGCATTTCATGGTCAACATATCATGCCAAGATTCCTTCTAGGTTTTGACAAGAAGCTGTTTGATCATTATTCTCTGCAGTATATGCCCATGTCCATCTCTTCTTGGAGGAGCATTATTGAGCCTGTTTTTGATCAGGTAAGTACAGTTTTAATCACTGCCACTAGACTTGGTACAAGTTGCTCGATGGCAGGCAAAATATTAAATATACGACCTTGGTGTTAGTGGGAATGCTCAATAAATGCTTCTGAAAATAAGGTAGGTTGGGATATCATTTTCTTTTTGATAGGTGAAAAGGGTTTGTCAACAAGTCCCACACACCTAGAAATTGACATTCTGCATCAGGGAAAAATAAAAAACACAAATAGAACAGGAAAAAGTTAAAAAGCATAACCAAACAGAAACAGGGAAAAATAAAAACATTACCAAACAGAAACATAGTTTCACTATCAATAATAAAAAAATAATAGTGTAGATGACAAATGTTAATACACACAAGTGATTGCTTTTCATCAACCATGGGAGCATATATGTTCAGCTTGATCCAATTTTCTAGGGATCCAAGTATATCTCATTCCAGCTCATCTCTCTTACTCTACATGAGTTTAATAACAACTTAACAAACTCTAAAATAGATTTCTTATTTAATCATGACTTACGCATCTTTAAACCATGGTGTCGTAACCATGATAATCCTGAATTTCCCCCATCATTACAGGAATGGTTTAAATACCTAGGAGAGGATTTATGCTCATATGTGAACTGGGTCTCATACAGTTCAATGTACATTCAATCAGTAGGGGGAATGACCTCCCTGCACTTAACAAATTTATAATTAAAAAGATGATCGACACATCTTTCATCAAGAAGCACCAAATAAATATGAGCTAGGACACACACAATGGTTCATACAGTTTTTCCTGTGTGAACAGGGACACAGCCAACTGTTCAGATCAGAACATATTATTGAAATGTGGGACTAGATCTCGTACCGAGTAAAATAATATGATATATCTTATTATCAATAACAGATTATTCTGCTTTGAGATCTAGATCTCATGTTCTCACCTTTCACACGACCACATCTACTTTTTAGAGCAATAACAAATTCCTCCTCACTATTCTTGTTGGAAGGGTCTTGATCACTTGCAGCAAAGCCACAACCTTCATCATCACTCTCACAGTCTCACTTGTGAGAAGACATTCTCTTTCTTAAGTATGCCATCCATTATCACACGTCCTCATTGCTTACAGTAGAAGCATACATACCTGTTCTTTGATGTTTGTTTTGCATTTTTTGAAGTGACAATAGGCTTGGTTTTCACAACCATTGCAGTGTCCTCTTTGAATTGATCATTTCTCTTAGTGCAAACATTTTCCTCATCAATCAATGAAGGATTATGTTTTCCGGGTTTGGACCATCCTCTCTGTAAACACAGTATAAGAGCAGCTAGCATGGATACTATTCAACAAAATTGCTGGAGTATCATCATCTGCTACTTTAGCTTGTTTACCAGCTAACTTATGTGTTTTAGTACTATGTCAACTTCATCTTTAGCCCAAATGTTCTTTGCTTTTCAGAATCATCCAGAAATGTTGTGGGGCAAACCTGGTCGATTTTGTGTTTCATGTGGTGATGATAGGACAATTTTATAGCAATAACAGTGTCAGGTTGTCAGCAAAGTTTTCAGGGCAAATTTTGGTGACTCTTTGATTGGTGATGCCCTAAATGACCATCTTCAAACACTATATCGGTGAATTTTTCAAGGAACATTTACCCATTTTGTGTGTCAAGTGTAGACCAGGCAAAAGTAAAAACAAAAGCGCATTCTTGTCTCAAGTGCAGCAACAAGGAAAGTCTTGCAGTAACAGGAGGAGAGGCATAAACAGGGAAAGGAGAAGAGTTGTGTTCAACAGCTGACGACACAGCCATGTAGCCTGTAGCAAACACCTGAGTCAACCTACACCCAGTCAGCCAGCAATAACCAGGTATTCCATTCAATGCGATTAGATTTCCACAATCCATATGAAATTAGTTTTGCTGCTTCTGGATTCGATTGTGTTCCAATTTTTTCATCAACGTTTCAGATCACACTCAGTGATCCATCATCAGGTATTCCATTTTCATCTGCTCGGTGTGCTTGCAATTCATGAAGTTGGCTGTTTGTAAACATTCATTTCAACATTTATAGTCCATGCAAACAATAATTTTAAGATTTATAACCCAAACAGACTAACATGAGATTTATATTGATCTCTGTTACCAGGTTCATTGGTCTGAGGGGCAGGTTCGTGTCCGGTTCGAATCTGGTTTGAGTTCTGAGCCGGTCCGCCTGTGGGTTCTCCCAGGCTGCTTCAAAATGCTGCCTGGTTTGTCTGAGTTGAACCCAGGCGAACTCAGGTCAAACCCAGGTCGAACCCAAGCAGAACCCAGAGTTAAAACTACTTTTTTTTTTTGCATTTTTTAAATTGTTTTCTCCTTTTGACTTTGACCAGCACCCAATGGAACCCTAAAAGAAGTACCATTGTATATTGATACGAGTTACAACTTGCAATTCATGGCTACTCTATTGATCTTGAATATTCATTTGGGCAAGATTGAATATTCACGTCTATGTTGTAACTGGCCTTGACAAATAGAGAATGGTAGTGTTTACACAGTTTTCAAGACTCTCGTCAGATCCACAAGGGAGTTGGATCAAAATCTGAATTGAGAACATATTTACCATTTTTCAGGTACCTATTTGTTAAAATGCTACAGTGTAACATTATTTTAGGCATTATTTGTTGGTATATTGTGATTTTTTTTGCGGAGAAAATTGGGAAACCCTACATTTCTCTATTTTTAAGATTAATTGCGATTTTTGCTTCTATGATTGAAATAATACAATTAAAAAGTTTAATATTGCACTTTAGTAACTACTTTTTAAAAATTAAGTATGCTTTCTTCTTTGCTTTTTATTTTTTAATTTTGAATAGGTTATTAAGACCCGATTTACATCCAACATAATTGTCTTGAGACTTGTGAAGGTGTGGGAGTTGCTTTTGTAAATTTTTAGTGAACAAATTATATGCACAGAAAAAATAATTCAAAATCAGACAAAATAACACAGCAGATACCCTGGGAAAACCCTCCTCTCGAGGGAGAAAAACCCAGCAACAAAGATCTCTCTTATATTTATAAACAGTGGCAACAATTCTCTTTACAATGAGGCCTAACACAAGACCAATATTCAGCACCTGTACAAGATGCAAGAACAGATAACAAACTGGCACTTCAAATTCTGCTCTAGAAGAGTTCGCAACCTGCCCTTAGATTAATTCGCAATCTGATCTTGAAGTACTTGATAGAATTCGCACTTGACAGAGTTCGCACTTGACAATATTCGCACTTGACAGAATACGGACTTACAGAATTCGCACTTGGCAATATTCGCAATCTCTGTTCTTTAATGGTTCACAATCTGCTATTAAGGAATTCGCACTTGCATGGAATGAACTTAATGATACTTCGCACTAGATGATGATCCAAAGGAGTGAACTGATCTTCTATATATACAATGCTATGTGAGGTCGCACCTCTTGAGGAACAAAGTCGGCCTCAACCATAAATTACAACTTGAATAAAGCAAATAACAAGTCAGCCAAGATAAGACAAATTATCTTCTAGAATGAAGTCGGCCACAAAGAGAAAATCACAAATAATACGAGTGAGGTCGGCCTCATAACATTCGCGCCTCCTCATTAAATATATGTCAATACAAACTTGTATATAAATTAAATAGCCAACGGGTTATCATTTAATTTATGTTTCCTCCAATTGGACTGAGCTGGAAGGATTGCCTGAAGCTGTAATTATCATTAACACTCCCTCTCAGCTAGGGAGAGAACTTCCAGCTGCACAAGACAAATCATCTCAATATGATGTCCATCACATTGGCTACAACCAGATATGAAGAGAAAGATATCACCTCAACGTGATATTAGATATCGTCTCGATATCAACCATAAAATGGTAAGTACAAGTGTTCATCACTTGCGTGATGTTGTCACCTCAACGTGACTTTCACCATGACTCTCTCAGAGGGTGAAACATAAGTACAACATATGTCATGGAGTCTCATACATGACATCCACCATGACTCAGCTCAGAGGGTGGAAACAAGGGCTCTCACCTCAAATTCTTCCGTCTCAGAAGAAAATGCATTAACAAGGGCTTGCACCTCAAATTCTTCCGTCTCAGAAGAAAATGCATTAACAAGGGCTTGCACCTCAAATTCTTTCGTCTCAGAAGAAAATGCATTAGCAAGGCTCACTGATACTGAGATTCTTACTCAGTCAAGGCTGGATTCTCCACCATACCAAGCTTATCTCGGAAGTACACAAACTTTATCCTGGCGAGAGGCTTGGTGAGAATATCTACCGTCTGCTCATCAGTGCTAATGTACCTCAACTGTACAGCCTTCCGCAGTACCATATCTCTAATATAGTGGTACTTGATCTCAACATGCTTGGATCTGTCATGAAACAGCTTCACACAACTCGATTATCACAATGAATGATAGTAGGCTCCATTGATTGTCCAAACAATCTTCGCAAGGAGCTTACGGCCATTAATCGCCTGAAGCCGCTGTATACAAGCTTCTAAATGTACTGCCTCCGCTGCATCTTTCGCTAATAATGCTACAATGATCGTCAGCTTCGCACTGTGAAATCATAGCAGAACCCAAACTGAAGCAACAACTAGAGGTGCTCTTCCGATCTGTGACACAACCTGCCCAATTAGAATCAGTGAAACCATGTATCTCCAAGTCTGCAACTGAAGTATACCTCAACCCATATCCAACTGTGCCACGCAAGTATCTCAGGATATGTTTAGTTGCAACAAGATGTAACTGTCTCGGATCACACATAAACTGGGTAAGTGCACTCACTGCATAGCAAATATCAGGTCTAGTGTTAACTAGATACATCAAGGATCCAATCAGCTGCCTATACAATGTAGGATCCACCAAATCTGAACTAGCCGCAGCTCCTTCAATTCTATAGATTATTCCCCATAGTGTAGACATGGATTTGCAATCCATCATGCCAAATTCTATATATCAATGAAAAGTTCCTTGACTTGTGAATCATTCCATCCGCCGCATCAAGCCAAGGAAGTAATGCATGATTCAAGGTCCTTTCATCTCACCCAAGTCAATTCCTTCTTACATTCAAGAATCGTGTGATCTTCCCAAAGGAGGATCGATCACAACATATAAAACCAAAATTAATGCATCACCATTGATTACCTTGGAAGTAGATTTGAATCAACATCATTCAAGAAGCCCAAACTTGACAAAAATCGATCAATCCTTTCATCGTGCACTTAGGAGCCTGCCAAGACCATACAAGGGCCTTTCTTCAGCCTTGCAAACATGTAATTCTTCATGAATCTCAAATCCATCAGGTTGCTCTATGTAAACCTCTTCCTCAATTACTCCATTGAGAAAAGCTGTCTTCACATCCATCTCGTGAATCTTCCATCCTCTAGATGCAGCAATAGCAATGATGGTTCTCAATCATGTAGCAGCATCAGAGCAAAAAAGTCTCATCACGCTAATCAACTCCTCTTTCTCGAGAACCCACTTGTGCCACAAATCTTGCCTTTGTACTTCAATGTCGACCAGAAAGTACGCTTAATCTTGAATAGCCATTTAGAAGATACCAGAGACTTGCCTCTGCCCAGGAACAATATCCCAAACATCATTTTTAAGAATTGATTGATACTCCTCTCATTATAGCATCTCCAAACCTGAT
Source organism: Sequoia sempervirens (assembly GCA_007258455.2). Lineage (NCBI taxonomy): Eukaryota > Viridiplantae > Streptophyta > Pinopsida > Cupressales > Cupressaceae > Sequoia > Sequoia sempervirens. The sequence goes on from VDFB02345355.1 coordinate 230,616, forward strand.
GACTAGATGCTTCCTCAACACAGGTAGGCTCGGATTCTATAATCTAACTCATTAAGGCAACATAACTGGAGAACTTATGTGGCCTTTTACTTTCTCTGAATGTGCCTCTAGGAGCTGCAAAGCTTTCAGCCTCTTTGCATAGTGTGATTTCGGCCCATAGAGGTCTCTTTCTCCCAATAACAATATCGCAGGCTCCACGAGGGTTCCATGTCTAACAGATCAATATCTTTTGGTTCCGTCTCCTCTCAATCTCGTGAGTATGGTCAACTTCATATCCCCGAGAGACTCTTTCTACACACCGCGAACTCCCCTTGGATCTCCCAATGGAACATCTTCCCTCATCGTGACATCCCTACCGATCTCGATCAACTTTTGACCTGGAATGTAAATCCTGTATGCTTTTGAGGTCTCACTGTAGCCCACAAATATTCCCTTCTTGTCAGAAGGCTCCAACTTGGTTCTCTTTTCCTTGGGAACATGAACATGGATAGGACAGCCAAAGATCCTCAAGTGATTGACTTTAGGCTTCTTCCTTGTAAAGGCTTCTCCTGGAGTCATATTCTCCAAGACCTTATGAGGACTTTTGAACATACACTGTCACGGAAGCTTACGCCCATAGGAAGGTTTGCAAATCTTGATCATGGATCATGGCCTTGCTTCCACAATCGTTTGTTCTTTCTTTCTGCAACACGTTTTGTTGAGGATTATAGGGAACACAGAACTCCCTCTTAATCCCTGCATCAATACAAAAATTCGAAAACTACCAGAGGTGTATTCTCCACCATTGTCAGATCTGAGGACCTTAATTCTTTTACCAGAAATATTTTCTATTAAGGCTTTAAACTCTTTAAACCTATCCAACACTTCCTCAGACTCTTTAGATTTCAAAAAAGAAATCCAAGTCTTCCTAGAGTGATCATCAATGAAAAGAACATAATACAAGAAACCACTCGAAGAAGGAACAGACATAGGACCACATAAATCAGAATGAATAAGCTCTAAAATACACTTAGATCTATTTTCTCTACTATGAAAGGGGGCTTTTATATTCTTACCTAATGCGCAGCCCTTGCAAGTACCTTTGTGCTCTTGAGTGAACTTAGGAAGGCCCGTCACCATCTTCTCCATGAAAGGTAGAGCTCGGAAGTGTAGATGAGCCAATCTCCGATGCCAAAGATCACATAGACTTGAAGAGTCATGAACCAAAGCTTGAAATGAACGTGTGCAGACCTTGTAAAGGTTTTCATGTCTAACTCCAATTACATGAGCATCCTTGAAGCTAGAGTTCTCCATCCATACTAGAACTTTGCCTTTGGAGAAGGCAACTTGATATCCTTTATCTTCCAAAGCTGATATAGAAATAAGATTGCGCTTGATTCCAGGAACATAAAGAACATTACCCAATTGAAGTGATATGCCGGAATCCAAATGAAGCGTAGAGGTCCCAATTCCTTTCACAGAGTAGCTAGCATCATCTCCAATAATGACTTGTTCAGAAGACTCCTTCTCCACCAAACTTGATAAGTGCTCCTTGAAACCGGTGATGTGACGTGAAGCACCACTGTCGATTATCCAAGTGTTGGTGTCGGAAGGTACACTGCTTGATAATGCTGAATAGAACAAATATTCACTTGAATCCTTTTGAGGAGAGGCATCATCAACATCCGCAACGGTGACCTGTTGCTTAGGTCTAGTTGGACAATACTTGGCGAAGTGCCCAAACTTATCACACCTAAAACATTGAATCTTGGACATATCCCTCTTCTTCTTAGATGGAGGTGCATCATCATTTCCCTTGTCCCTATTCCTTTTGAAGAATCCTTTCCTTCCATCTTTTCCTTTCTTCTTTGAAGTATGGGAGGCGAGAACATGAATATCTTCATTCTTTGAACTTTGACCAGCGCCTCTTTCCATCAACCTTGATTCCTCTTGAATGCAATCAGATCTAAGGCGATCAAACTTAGGCAATTTTGACCTTGCACTGATTCCCTGAATGTATGATTCCCAAGACAAAGGCAGCCCATTGAGAGCGAGCATAGTCAGATCCTTGTCTTCAACCATATGCCCAATTGTGGAGAGCTGATCTCTCAAATCTGCAATCCTCATAAAGTATGCAATCACAGATTCACCTTTCGTCATCTTCACATGATGAAGTTGTTGTTTCAGTGCAAGTGCCCGACTGGTATTGTTGATTTCGTACATCTCTTCCAAGGTCTTGAGCATATCTCTCGCTGTCTTCAACTTAGAGATGATAGGAACAATGTGATCCTTTACGGAATCAACCAAAATCTTCATTGCTTTAATGTCTTTCTTCAGCCACTGCAACTTTTCTTCTTCCTCCTCAGGGGCAGAAGTGCTAGACTCAACGAACTCACCCAAGTCATTTTCACGCAAAGTAGCATGATCCTGAATCTCCATGATATGAAGTTGGATGCACCTTCGAGTCTATCTTCAACCTTCAAACCATTCACCATCTTGATTAAGTGAACAATAGGGTAAGCTGATTAGCAATAATCTGATCACGATCCTCTCAAACCCGCTCTGATACCATGTAAATTTTTAGTGAACAGATTATATGCACAGAAAAAATAATTCAAAATCAGACAAAATAACACAGCAGATACCCTGGGAAAACCCTCCTCTCGAGGGAGAAAAACCCAGCAACAAAGATCTCTCTTATATTTATAAACAGTGGCAACAATTCTCTTTACAATGAGGCCTAACACAAGACCAATATTCAGCACCTGTACAAGATGCAAGAACAGATAACAAACTGGCACTTCAAATTCTGCTCTAGAAGAGTTCGCAACCTGCCCTTAGATTAATTCGCAATCTGATCTTGAAGTACTTGATAGAATTCGCACTTGACAGAGTTCGCACTTGACAATATTCGCACTTGACAGAATACGGACTTACAGAATTCGCACTTGGCAATATTCGCAATCTCTGTTCTTTAATGGTTCACAATCTGCTATTAAGGAATTCGCACTTGCATGGAATGAACTTAATGATACTTCGCACTAGATGATGATCCAAAGGAGTGAACTGATCTTCTATATATACAATGCTATGTGAGGTCGCACCTCTTGAGGAACAAAGTCGGCCTCAACCATAAATTACAACTTGAATAAAGCAAATAACAAGTCGGCCAAGATAAGACAAATTATCTTCTAGAATGAAGTCGGCCACAAAGAGAAAATCACAAATAATACGAGTGAGGTCGGCCTCATAACATTCGCGCCTCCTCATTAAATATAAGTCAATACAAACTTGTATATAAATTAAATAGCCAACGGGCTATCATTTAATTTATGTTTCCTCCAATTGGACTGAGCTGGAAGGATTGCCTGAAGCTGTAATTATCATTAACAGCTTTCTAGCATGGTCATCAGCCAACATTGGTCAGTATGGAGGCAATCCAGTAGCAAGAGGGCAATGACTGTAAAGCAAATGATTCTTGATGGTGCTTGACTGGATGGAATATTTTTTTTAGTTTCATTGAGCTCATCATGAGTATAATTCCCTTTATTGACACAGATAAGCCATGTTTGGGAGAGGTATAGGAGGGCAATGAGAAGATGAAGTCTATCATAAATGAAAAAGAACAAGTTCTTGAGGAAAACTTTCTTCAAAGAGATGTTATCAATTTGTGTGGTGGTCGAACAAAACGACCACCCCACTACATCTTCTTGCTCTTGCATTTACTTCCAAATATTTAAGCAATGAGATCCTTGCTATGCTAACGAGGGTGCCACCATACATAGGTGTAGAAGTTAGCTAAGGGTACAAGAAAGTGCTTACTAAACTGTTCCTTGATCTTGCTATGGAGGATTTAGTTACAACTGAGTTTGCTGATTTTGATAGCTTCCATTGGTCAAAGCGTTTCCACACTCTATGACAAATATAGAAATTGCCACATCTCCAACGCCTTTATTTTTCACTCTAAATTTGAATTTTTTTCATTTTTAGAATTTGTATTTTCAAATTTGAGGTTTGAATTATATTTTAAATTTAGTAACTCTTAACTCTTTCATTTTGCCTCAATAGGTTGCTAGTTCCTCTTCATTTGAGTGGAATTGGAGTACATACTTCTTCATCCATTCAATGAAGTGCAACCCATTGGCATCAAGTAAAAGCAAAGGAGCTAGTTTATGTGCATTCCAACTTGTACCTTTTTACTCACAAACAAAATGAGTACAAGGAAGGGGCAATGAAGTTATGGGATGTAGACCTAGAGTGAGCAAGTGACAGTGGGGCTGCATGTGGGTGACTTCTAATCTACCTACACCATCTCATGCCATTGATGATGATGTTGGTCTTGATGACAATCCATAAGATGCTGATTGCTAATTTTAGTATTTTGATATTGAATGATGAATATTTATCATGACATTCAAGTATGACAAGTTGATAATAGATATCAATTAGTATATTGTATATCAAATTTGTAATATTTATGGTAGTTTTGTTTAGCATATGCATGATATGTGGTATTTTGAACATAATTCCTGTTTTTAGGCTACAAATGTTTATATATTTATTATTTTTATATGTTTTTTGTATGGTCATACTAAAATGTACTCAGCATATTTATGATTCTAATATGTTTTATGTTTTTAATACATTTTTACATCAAGCTTAATCCTATTTTCTAGGGATCCAAGCATATCTCCTTCCATCTCATCCTACACAAGTTTAGTAACAACTCAACAAACTCTCTAAAATAGATTTCCTATTAATCACGACTTATTCACCATTCAAACTATAGCATAATAACCAAGATTTTCCTAACAGTCAGCTATTAATAGGTTGGGACTTATTTACCATTCAAAATATGGTGTAATAACCATGATTTTTCGTAACAGTTAGCTATCATCAACTGAATAAAAAATAAACCAAGAGTTTTTGAAACAGGATGGTGGGAGCACAGCTTAGAACCTACAGAGCACTAACCAGCATAATGATGGATCAATGAACTAATGAAAACCAAGGACAGAGAAGAGTTAACTCTGAGTTTAGCCATAGATTTTGAGGAGCATTCTCTCCAGATGCAAATTTCCAAATCTGCCAGGAGGTGAAGGGAATAGAGTGTTTCTTTGTTCATTATTGATCCTTGGTAAACGTTGGACAAAAATTCTTGCGAGTGAGTTCTGGCAGAAAAATCTCTTTTAAACACCTTGTCGACACTTGCCAGCTCCTCATCCTTTGAATCATTATCCATTTCCATATTTTCTTTCCATCATTTAGCTGGAATTTATTTGATCACAGGCAGAGGATAGGGGCTCCGCAGAAATGGATGCCTGCCCTGCATCACATATTTTGACCATGAATGATGGTAGGATATATATATTAAGGTATCCTTTTTTTCATGTACCTGTTCAGCTTGAGGCCACAATGGGGGCAATCCATTTCGTCAGTCACCTGGGGATTAAACACAGCCCCAGCAGGATGCAGCAGGAATTGAACAATGATGGGCTCTTTTTGAGTGCAGCTTTCTCGCCAACTGGAGTCTGATCTTTTAAGCATGATCTTTGATTTTTAAAGTCTGGAGTTGGGAATTGCAGTGAACTACGGTAAATATGGCTTTACTATTTTCCTTACTTTCATTCCCTTCTGTTCAATAAAAAAGAAATTCATTCCACAAGTGGTGTCATCCTCTTGGTTGCGGTAAATATGGCTTTACTATTTTCCTTACTTTCATTCCCTTCTGTTCAATAAAAAAAGAAATTCATTCCACAAGTGGTGTCATCCTCTTGGTTGGCTTTTACATCGCATTCTCATTAACTGGTTTGCTACAAGGGTCTTCTGCTGTCTGGGTCCTCATCTGCTTTTGTTTTTCGGGTTACTGAAAATATGATGTACGGTTCTTGTTCAATTCAAAGGCTTCATTAAGATAATCATTTCAGAAGGAAGTTGCAAAAAATAATGTTTGAATTGTGTATGTATCTTATTGGTCAGGCATATCTCCTATGTTAGGTAAATGTAAACTGTGTGAGATCTACTTCTGGTGTGCAGGCAGGAACCACATCAATTAGTAGTCTGTACGAGTACAGCAGCTCTCTCATCATTAGTTGGAGCCAGTTGATAAAATATATACCATCTAGCATGTTTGCTGATGTCTGAATAGTTATGTGATAACCATTTAATGTCTTAGACCCATTCAATTGATGGCGATGATTTTCATGGAATCATGAAAAAGGAATATGCATCCATACTTGAGCATGGTACCTGTCACTTTCCACTCTTGGTAGAAGTCGAAAAGTGTGTAACTGAGAATCAAGCCTGGACAAGCTGTCAAACTACAGTGTGTAAAACCATTCAATTAATGGCGAGAGTTTTCCTGGAATCATAAAAAGAGAATATGCATCCATACTAGTGCAACTAGAAAGCCGTGTTTCTCTTTGTTTAGGGAAATCCTTTTTCTGGGCTAGAGAGGGTGAAAAACTCCATGATACCTGTTACTTTGCACTGGTAGAAGGTGGAAAGCGCATGTACTGAGAATCAAGCCTGGACAAGCTGTCGTAAACTCACATCAATTTAATGGTTATCTTCAGACCACAGCCAACCGAAGAGGTAAAATGATTTGTTATCCAATGAAGTGGCTTGGGTATGCCAGGACATTTTCTCTACTGGAAATGCCATGTAACGCTTCAGTTAAAGTGGACCATGATGCCACACCCAACGCTGGAGTGGATGGAGAGCTTATAAAGGTTTGAGAACTGCAGGACCCTAGATTTCAAACACAAAACCCTCAACAACAATATAAACAGTTGTGGAGAAAAGCAAGACGACTGAATATAGGATGAGGATGATGATGATATCTTGATGAATGATCTTGGCATTTATTGTCTTTATGTTTCTTGCCTTTTCATGTAATAATTTCAGAGTCTTGATTGTATTGCCTGATGAGATAACTATACTCAGATGTATATCAGTTAGCTAATCTTTTGCATTTTCAGAATCTTTTTTTATAAGTTTATCAATGCGATGTGTATCCTTTCGTTAACGGGTTAGTCAGTGTTACAACTAGGGGCCTGGTGAAGAAATATTTTAACACAGATAAATGGTGAAAAATATAGCATGTTAGCTTGTGATCGAAAATATGGAAGTATTTTCCCAGCAGTTTTCTTTTGGGACTGCATTTTATTCTTCATTGTAATTCTTTCAGCTTATTCAATAAAAAAAAGAGTTAGTTTAGTAACTTATATGGTAAATGCTAATTGGAGGATTTAGTACATTTTCCTTTGTTTGTAAGGAAACAATGCAGCCTCCTAGTTTAATTTCTTCAATTTTTATGCAGAGATTTCAACTTTTGGGTCCTCGTAATGTTGAAACACTTAGATGATAGGAGATGGTTTTTTCTTGTTTGGTTTTTGACTGACGTTTTGGATAATAGGCAGTAATCTTTTAAACAAGAGAGAATAGTGATGAGAACAAGATTATAGATTGAGCCTTAAATAAAGCAGAGACCAAAAGGTTGAAGAACAAAGGAAAGAGGGAGATTATAATAATGAAAAACAAAATTAGAGAGGAATAATAAACTTGATAAAAATGACAATTACATATGTATAAAAGAATAAATAATTATAAACATATCCATATAAAAATAAAAAATAAAAATTATATATATATATTTTCATTTTTATTATCACTCTTTAATTCTTTTTTTCATTTTTATAATCTCTTTTTCTTTCTTAAGTTTTTTTGATCCTCTTGACCCTACCCCCTACTTCTTTTTAAGAGTAACTTTGCAATCATATTCTTCACTATCCTCTAATTGATGATTGATTATTGAGTGATCCAAAATGTAGACACAAATATGGTTAATTTTAGGAGTATTTTTTTGAGTGTTTTAATTATAGTTTAGTACATAATATATAGAAGAAGATTTTATATACTTGATAAATAAATAAGTTATATATAAATATATGATATTTATTATACCTAAAAAAGTCAATAAAACAAAATAAATATAGAATAGTTAAAATAATAATAAAAGAGATTATTAAAACTATAAATGCTTTCATAATAAAACAATTCTTAAATAGTGTGTAAAAATATTGTTTTCTAAGAGTATTTTCATTCTATTATAAAGTAAATCTAATGTATTTTTACATCGTTCTAAAGTAAAATAAAATAACTCTTAAATAAATAAAATAGCTTAGATGTGCCCATGTATGCATGTAAATAAAGTTAGTTAGAAATTGTGGAGTACATATGACAAACTTCGTCAATAATATTTGAATTTTTTAGTTTGGTATATTACTAGTACAAGAAAAGTCTAATAAAACATTGGCTTACTTTTGCAATAGTTCTTTTACAAAATGTAAACTTTTATTTGACAAATCTTGATCAGATTTGTTGCTCTCATTGTTATAAGTCAATCCCTTTGAGTGGTAAAATTTCAATTAGAAAATTTTATAAAATAATGTTTGTGAATGATTTTTAGATAGATCTTTTAAAGATATTTATACCAACAAACTTATTTTTAGAAAAACCATCTCAAAGATGTCTATAGATATAATTTTTGAGATACTTATTTTAATTGGATCTATAATTGAAGTTGAAAATGTGCCTCAGAATAATCTCTTCATTTTTTATATAATTTTATAAAAGATAAATATGCTAATTTTATATTATTGTCCACCTTTAAATTTACAAGATATACATACAACCTTTCATTAAAACTAAGTTTTTGAAAAATAACAAGGTATACACACAATCTTTCATCACAACTAAGTTTTTGAAAAATAACATTACACTTAATTAGATTATTGAAAATGGGATATTAATAATCATTAATGAATCAAATAAGGTGGAGGGTCTAAATATAATTTCAATATTTAATTTTGAATCTCGTCTTATTAACCTATTGGGAGCCTAAAATCTGTTCTAAAATAAACAAGGTACTAAAAGATGTATACACGAGATATTAAGTTAATTTATGGTTTAGTCACTCCAACAATTAACGACGACATTATTTGTATTTTAATGATGAATATTAATCTTCATATAACTATACTAGCTTCCTTTGGTCCTCTGGGCTCTCTGTGTAAAGGGTATAACACCCTGTAAATGTTGCTTATCTTATAAAAAATTATACTATGTTTATCATATATATACATATCATATATGATTAATAACAAAAATAAAATAAAACTATTTCTAAATAAATATGAGATTGCAATTAGAAACATTATATCGATACCATAATTGATGTATCACTAATATAATATAGATCATAAATTTGAATCATAAATTATTTATACAATCAAATGTTTGAAGTTTCAATTTTTTTTTAAGTTTCTCTAATTAACAAGGCAAAAATCTAACAAAGAATGAACACACTTTATCATCCAACGAAATGATAATCATGGAGTTGCAAAGTGAATTTAGAATTGCTAAGTTCTCATCATCTTTAGGAAATATGTGTTTTTCTTTTTTCTTTTCTTCCACCATTTTCTAGGTCGATTTTTATAAAGTAATTTATTTCTCCCTCAAGGAACTTGTACTAATGATTTTCCTTTGATTCACAATTTACATTTGGTTGCAACTTGCCCACGGTGGCTTGCATTTAAGTCTGCCACTCATTAAGGCTATTCTCCAAACTCTTTTAGACACTCGCACTTTTTGAATGATGGGACATTTGAGAGAATTTTAGAACAAATTTGATGTCTTTAAATTTCAAGATAGTCTTGGATTTTAAATGTGTTCATTTTTAACTCACTCACTATGTAAGGAAATGAGGGTGTGCAACCTTTAAGGTGGTCTTGGGTGATGCTCTATTCACTTTATTTGATTGTGCAATCTCTTGTGGTGTTGGTAGAAGTTTTCAAATAAGTAAAATGATTTATAAATAGGATGAATTTTCGTAGCAAGTTTTTAAGTTAGTGTAAACATTCACATCTTATGATGGTAGGTTCGAATAGTTAGTGGAAACATTCACATCTTATGTAGATGATCTTGAGCATCCCTCTTTATAGATTGTCTATTCATCAATTTGGATTCACCTTAAATCTCGAGGATTGGGAGAAATGGGATTCGCTTGCTTTTTTGAAAGTTTAAACAAGGTTTTATCTACAAGGTTTTACCATTTCCTTCTTAATAAGGACATATAGAATAGTTCTAGGTTTTGAAATTTTAGCCTCCCTTAAATATTTTGATTGTTATCAATAGATTTGTTTTACACTCTTAATCATGTACTATA
>VDFB02345355.1:240922-254720 GCA_007258455.2 Sequoia sempervirens
CATCCTCTGCTCATCAGGATTCAATTCCTCTTGCTCTTCTTCATTCTCCTCTTCCCCTTCTTCTTCGAGGTCACTCTCATCACCTAGAACCATGCCTCTCCTCTGACTGGTTTCAATAGCCTCAAGCCTTGCTATTACCATATCTTGCAGTTCCTTCAATCTTCTAATCTCCCTTGCAATCTTCTCTTTCATCTCATTCATTTCCCTAGCCATAGTATTACCCTTTGGAGGCATCTTGTTCTCTTTCTCACTTCACACTTTCCATTTTTACAAACCTACCTATGCTTTGATACCAATTTTATGAAGAGCAAGGTATCAAAAGGTCAGAACTCACTCAATCAACTATTTTCCAAAGTCTTAACACCTTAAACAAAGTGACTTCCTTCACAATTGGTTTTTCCAACCTAATTTCCCAACCAGGCCTCAAACCCTAGAATCTAATCACCATTTAGGATACCCTTTTTGACATTTGAAAATATATCAAACTTGCAGCTATGATTGCTTTGGAACAAAACCTTAAAAAATTGACTACTACGCTGGAATTTAGGCCTAATTAGGCTTGCTTGAATAGGTCACTATAAGGTTTGCAAGAGAGGGGGACTAACCACATTCAAGGCCCCAGGTCACAGAGAGCCAAGAGTGGAAGGCTGCCCTAACTTACCTTAGCTTAAAGGGGTGTTTTCAAAATGAGGGACGAGAATGATGAGGACTAAATGTCCTTCAATCACACTGTAGACCCGAAATCCAAGGTGGGGCTAGGCGAGCCAATTTTTTAGGTTTAACACTGTGCCTCAGGTAGCTCTCTGCCTGAGGACAAAAGCGCGGTTCTAGGACAATAGCGCGGTGTGCTAGCATCTCTCAAGTGTGCTAGCGTCTGTACGACTAGAGGACTAAAAAGATAATGTGAACCGCTAGAAAATAGTTTGTCGACCTAGCTAGTCACTTTCAAAGGGACAAAACAAAGCTATAAAGTATGACAAATACAAATGAATATGATAAAGCAAATATGTGACAGTTAAGGTGACAAAAATGATCTCACAAAGGTACTTGTTCACTTGCTAGATCCACAAAGCACATCCACCTACACACAAGAAAGAGGAAAATTGTTGGGGGGCTATATAGGGGTCTGCCTCCGTCAAACCCCCGTTTTGGTGTTTCCACCTCCACGGATAGCCAAGATAGCAACAATAGGGAAAAGTATGATAAAGGGGAATGAAAGTAAAGAATACAATAACACTACAAAATAGTATTAGGTAAAGTAGATCAGAGAAGTAGAAGAGTTAGAAATGTATACCTAAACCATCGAGGAAGTAGACTACAATCTGGCGAACTCGAGAGCGCAAGACAAGTAAAGGACTTCATAGCCCCACAGAACTATGAAGATGAAGAATGAAAGCATCTTACAGGCCTGCGGACCTACAAGGAGGCAACCCCCAAAATCTCTCACATGAAGGAAGCCCCAAGAAGAAAGTGTCTCATAGACCCGCAAACTTGCAAGGAAGGTGTCCTCCAAGATCTCTCACATGAAGGATACCTATAAAAGTGCCTTACAGACCCGCAGACTTGCAAGGAAGCGTCCCCCAAGATCTCTCACATGGAGGAATCCAATAAATCTCCTTACAAACCCACAAACCTGCAAGGAGGCGTCCCTCAAGATCCCTCACATGGAGGAAGCCGAGAAAGTGCCTTATAGACCCGCAAAATTGCAAGGAGGGTGTCCTTCAAGATCTCTTGCATGAAGGAAACCTAAGAAAGCGCCCTACAGACCTGTAGGGAGGTGTCCTCCAAGATTTGTCACATGGAGGAAACCCAAAGAAAGCATCCTACAGACCCGTAGACCTACAGGTGAGCCACCCCCAAGATCTCTCACATGGAGGAAGCTCAGAAGAAGCATCCTATAGACTTGCAGACCTACAGGAAGGTATCCCCCAAGATCTCTCACATGGAGGGAACCCGAGGAAAATGGACTTTGTAGAGTTAGAAAGTGGCTTCATAGGTGCACCCATAAAGTGACATGTTTACCTACATGTTAGAAAGCGGCCATGCAGGCAAGTAAGCGGACAATCGCGCAAACTGTCAACAAGTTGGAAAACTTTCAAAGGGGTCCCTTGGGAACCTAGCGTGAAGAAGGGGTCCACTCAAGGGACATGCTATTTGAAAGTACGAAGGAGATGTTTCTTTCTCGAATCAATTCGTCATCAAGGAATCCTTTTGAAAGATGTTCACTTCATCAAGGAATTCGAAAGGAAGAAAATTCCCCCACGCGAGGGGAAGATCAAAGTTGTTCCCACTTCGGAGGCAGGTTCTCAAGCTCTTTCTTTACAAACCCATGATGAAGAAAACACGTTCCATTAGGGTCTCAAGTCAAGAACATGATCCTTGAAAGGAAGTTTGTGAAGATTCTCGAGAAAATATTTGTTGGCAACGAATGCATTTTCTGAAAATTGAAATGTTGTAGAAGTGGCGTTGTCACACATGAAAGGGACAACTCAAGAAAAGAAGAGAGAAAGATAAAGGAAAAGCAAAAAAAGAAAACATAGCTTGAACAAAGGGCATAGGGGTAGCCTGATATTTTGGGGTAAGAACTGCTCATAAATATATATATAAGTATAGTAATAGTATATAAAATGAACTGTCATCAACCCCCTACTATATTAGACCATGTGAAGAATGCATGAGAAGACAAAGTAAAAATAAAAAATTGGGTCAACATGGAAGGGAAGCTTAAATGCCCCAAACGCTTTGCATCATCCCCAATTTATCAAGAATCAAGTCATAAACATGGAAGAATGATGATATAAATAGAAGAAGGTTAACGACACAAAAACCACGCCTGTATCCAAGCACCAATAGGGGTGATGAGGGTCATTCAGGCACACATAGCACGATCACATGGGATCACATCACAACACATACACACACATCTAATTTAAAGATAAAGAAGGGGCCTCCTCCTAACACTGATCGACCAAGAGGTCGTCCGCTTCCCACTCTAGATCATCATAGGGGGAAGGAGGAGGAGTCTACAGTGGTGGAATGTTAAGAGGAGGAGCATTTGACCCTCCCGCAACAAGGGCTAAGGAAGAGGGCCCCGTCAGGTCCTCTCCACCAAGCTCTTATGGAGCTAAGGTCAACGATTTTGCAAAGATCGTCAACAAGGCCAGAACCTCATCTAGAGAGTTAAACATGCACCTAAAAGGAGTGCCATGTTTCACCTCAATAGATGGAGAAGGTTATGCCCGAGATTCACCACTAGGTTCGCCGAGTGATTCAGAAGCGGTGATGAAATCAAGAGAAGTTGGGACTGGTTCCGTCAGTAAGACAAAACAAGTCAGCGTGGGACCACCTTTCAAAGAAGGTGGGATCCTCTTATGTCCTTCATTGTTGGAAGGATCACTCTCCACCTTCTATTTCGTTAAAGGATGTGAACTCCCCACAGATAAGGAAAGAAGTGTGGAGGAAGAGAAGGAGAGAACTGTAGTAGATACAACCGAAGTGTTCATCATATATATGGGTTTCGAGAAAGGTTGGACATCCAAAAGGGACATCAACAAAGGCAGCTCTATTGAAGGAGCAATGAACACCTGAACCCTTTTAGGGTCAGGCGTATTTGTAGTCACAACAGAAGTCAAAATTGATACAGAGCTAGACTGAACAAAAGTAGAGGGGAGGAGAGAGGAGGACGCAACAGGGGGCCCTGATGCAGGGGCAGTCATCTCCTCTTCCTTCCTCTATAAGGTGGCCTTCTCAGCCATGAGATCCTTTCACTGGTGCTTGCATTCGTGTGCAAGGCAGTTTGTACGACTCTTTGAATTGGAGGTCAGAGGCCGCGAAGGAACAAAAGGCTCCTACTCAACCATGGGAGTGTCCATTGCAACCATTTTTGGTGGAAGAATAGATTCCTAAACGGGAGCAGGAGGAGTAGGTTGAGAAGCAACAGGCAGGGGGAGTCGACTCAAGTGCCTCGACAGCGGGCCTCTTCCCGTTCATTGATTTGGGAGCAGGAGGGGTAAGAGGCTATAGAGGTCAAGACATGGAGGATTCCCCATGGGGGCTTTTCTTCTTGCTATACCAAATGGACCTATGCTCCATGGGCAGAACAGGAAGCTCAAACGTGGGACGCTTGGACCTCTGCCAAGTGGGCACCACATAATTTGATGGCGCCACAACAAGGCGAGAAGGAGCATCAGATTGAATAGCGGAAGAGGAAGAGGGAGGATCTTGAGACCGCTTCTCTTCTCCCCTTCTACATGCCTTATCGACATCACTATCAACTTTTAAGCAAGCCCTATGTGAAACAACATAAGGCGATGGAGGTTATCTCACTTTTAGCCTTAAACGTCCTTTCTTATAATTTTGATACGTTCGGTACGAGAGGTCTTCTTGGGCGAGAGAGGACCAATGGGCGCAGGCCAAGAGTAATCCAAGGAGTAACCATCACGGGCAATCGACAACTTATAACCGGTGTCATGAATTACATGCACAAAACCCTCGTGGATAAATTTTAAACATTTATGCACGACCGAGGGCATTGCATTCATAGCTACTAACCAAGGGATACCCAGCTTCACTCTAAAGAGTTTAAATCCATGGATTATGTCGAACAAAAGCTTCACAGATTTAGGTCCAACCAACACCGACAAGATGATACTACCCAAAGGAGGTATGAAAAGTCTGTCATGCATATGAATGGTGCTCACAGGTGCATCATACCCATCTTTGTGCAAAAAGTTGATTAGCATGATCTCCTTAGTTATAATGTTTACTTGAGATGTTGAATCAACGAGAACACCTGCTACGATGTTTTCGTTGATTTGTGCAGGGATGTAGAGAGGAGATGGTTCCCTAACAAACCATAGGCGGTCTATAGAGTGATTTATGCAGCACCCCACTATAAGCTACACGGGAGATGGGTTTGATGTAGGAAAAGACTACATCACATGTAATGGGCGATACTCTCTAAAGACTCCAGGGTTGCAGGGGCGTGCAGCCCAGGTAGGTTTTGTTATGCAACACCTTCAAATCGCTGGCTTCTACATCTACTAGGGACAAAGGTTGGGTTCTTAAAGTGAAAGCCTCCAGCATCACCTACAAAACTCCTAGAATACGAGAAATAAGCAATAATGTAGAGGCGGGCAAATGGTTCGTCGGGGTTATACAAAATGCTGAGAGAGGGACCAACCATGTTCAAAGGCTAGAGTCCGCGAAAGGCTAAAGCGAAGGTTTCATACCCACCAGCAAAGGGGGTGCTTTTCAAAAAAAATGAGGGGCGAAAGTAGGAGACCTGCATGTCTTAGTCACCTGTGCAGGCACAGAAATCAAGAGCGAGGCTAGGGTGAAGTGGGTTGCAGTTCTTGCTTATTATAGAATGGCTCTACAGGATAGCTGGGTCCCCAGGGATAATGATGCTCTTTACTCTGGTGTCTCTGGGAATGCAAGCACAGTTAAATGCGACCCAGAGGACTAAAGAACAAATGTGAACAGCTAGAAAATAGTCACGACAACCTAATGATACTGAGGACAAAAAGACTATAAGAAACCGACAAATACAAATGAATATGATAAAGCCGTACCAGCAGGGATTAAGACCAAAAATAGTCTCTGAGTGCTCGTGCATTTAGCTAGCTCCACATGCTGGGCTGCAAAGAGAGGAAAAATTGTTGGGGTCTACCTCCCGGTCAGGCCCCGTTTTGGTGTTCAACCTCCATGGATAGCCAAGACTAAGCATAATGGGAAAAGTGATAAGGGAATAGAAATTTAAAGAAGCATGCCTCATGATGCATTTTATTAATTGTGGGAGAGGTAAAAACACCACACCTCCACCAAGAGCTCACTAGCTAATGGAGGAGAAAATGAGGGGACTCAAGCCCCTGTTGCAATGGTTTTGTTCCACACTTGCTCTACAGAGTTGATGGAGTGTTGTTGTTGCTGCTATGGAGTGCAAAGTGTTGCTTGAGAGTTGAGAGTGCAAGAAGTGATAGCAGGACTTGACTTACCACAGATATTTAGAAGGATAGAAAATGAAGAATGAAGGTGAATTTGGAGAAAGGAGAGGAATGAAAAATGACCATGTTGGGTCGGTTAGTGAGGTGTTACAAATAAACCCAATGGAGGGAAGTGCACAGCCGTCGGTAACTTGGTCATGAGAATCCATCAGGGCGTAAACACGTTGTCTGAGAAACGTCACGGTATGCGGTGAGTGTCCCAACAGTTAGCTATTACGATAAAACACAAAATACCAAGTGGAGAATGAGGCTGGGTTGATGTTGGACTTTAGCGCCAGGTTTGGTTTTAAGGTGAGGGCGTGAGAATTTCATGGGGTGCCGAAATTATATAAATTTTTTTCAAAAATTCCAAACCACAAATCTTCATTTTAATGAAACATAGTATTAAAAAATCCTACTCCAAACATTTCCAATGCAAAACGAAATTTCTAGAGTTTTCACCACAGCCTTAAAACCTATTGAAACTGTTTGCCCAAAAAAGCACTTGAAGGGTTTATGGACTAAACATCACTAGTTTATGCTGCCTTCTTACCACCTTCTGCAACTTATTTTTGTAGGCACCAAACCCTAACTCCATCCAATTTCCACAAGTTTTAGTGATTTCTTGGTGGAATGGTGGAGTTCCATTACTCTTGCATGAAGGCCAAACAAGGGTTTCAGACTAGTCTTAGGAAAATTGCTATAAAATGCTCAAATCCTAATGAAAAATGATGAGACCAAATTAAAATGATAGAATATTCAATTATCCATTAATCCCAATGCATAGATGATCTCGTACAGGCCATACAAGGCCGTACAAACCTATGTAGCAGCAAATTCAATGAAGAAAATGCAAAAAATAGAGTTTTATTATGGTTCAATCTCCAAACAACTGATCGAACCTTGCATCAACCAACCCAAGGTGTATTTAAACATTACAAATCAAAACCAACCATTTTCCAACTTTTTTTTAACTCCCAACTATTCAACTTCCTTTAACAACCCAAAAAATGCAAAAATGCAAAGTTGCTTCAACAACTTTTGCAACATTTACTAAATGGACTCACCAACCCACCTAACAACCTAAAATGGACTCAAAACACATGAAATGGTATTAAATGACCTTATTACAAACAAAAACATGCTTTAAACACAAAAATGTCAATATTAGACTCCCTTTACATTATGAAGACTCGCGTGCCCTACACCATTTTCATTTAAGGTTATCCGACCAATCACTTCTCTTGAGTGATAATTCCCCTCCCTTCTAGAGGATTGAACCTATCCCTGCAACTAGCTTAACACATTTTCAATGGTAATTAGATGTTCATAATAAATCCATATGCATCATAAACTTTAGCATATTCATATAGCAATCAATGTAAACATATTTACTCTTTCAAAGCCATATTAAGCATTTATCAACACTTTCACATAATACCTATTTCAATATTCCATTCTTTTAGCAAGCATATCCAAATCATTATTGCATTTACCATCCTATTTACCCGTGAAGGTAAAAGTAAATTAGTAACAAAAAGACAGGGTGTGACATACTTATCCCCTTTTGAATCTTCATCCCTGATGATTTAAAGCACTTTAGCATATAGATAAAGTCAAATAAAGGTTTTTACTTACCTTTTCCAATTCATGTAAGAATTATAAAATAATCTTCCTTCGTAACTTCACTCCTTGCAATCTTATCCTTCTTAGACCCTACATCAAGTGTCCCTGTTATCGCATAGGGATAACTTGTGTGTCTTACACATACTTTCTCTCTCGAAGAGATTTATCATATTACCTCGTATGTACATCCTAATTACAATAGTAACTACATATCACATGACACCCATACCACAGTGACTTGGAAAACACGTTCACATTGGCCCGTGAATTCATCCTTAGTGTAACCCAAATAGGTAAGGAATGTCGGTGTATTGTACACTACATCATGGGTCCCATCCTTCCCTTTGGTATTTACACCTTCAGATAACTCAGAAGCCGAGGACGTCCATCCCTTACACATCCTTGTTCCTTAATCATAAAATTAATGCTCCTAAATATAGTCCATCTTGAGCATAACATTGCTCTTGGACGCCTGTCAAATTCCGAACATAACGATACTACTTCATATTTTAAGCTTTGTATCAACAAAGTTTCTCATTGATCTTTTGATCTTCTATTCCATTTAACAACTTTTGTGGTCTAAGGTTAGCCTCATTTCTTAGCCTATTTCATCCTAATAGAGTTTTCAACCTTCCTTTCCATATAATGGATCAACCTCAATGATAGAAGTTAATAAGTATTCTTCAAATCATTCAAGATTTGGTTTTTCACTTTTCCCTATTCAGCTATAATAACATATTGAGCATTCGTTCAATTGAATGTCTCATAGTATGATCAAGGTTTGCAAAACCCTATCATTATTTGCTTGTTCTCGTCTGAGATAAACTTCTTAGGGACACTAAGCAACTACTTCACACAATATATTATTTAGGATCGAAAATCCTATACATCAAAATTCTAATTAGCGTTGGTTACCTTGGTGATTCTATCCACCATAACATTATGTCATTTGTATTGACATATACATATTAAACTATCTTGTGTTCTACCACTCCCCCTCTAGAATCTCAAGAGAGTATACATGTCCTACCGATTATGACATCTTATCTTCATTTCTTGGAACACTGGACAATAACTTGCTACATACTCTCCAACATCTTCCTCCATCTTTTCCCAGATTATAGTGGTTCCTCATTCGACAAATAATTTTTTCATTCCAATGTCTTGACTACATGACATCAATTTCCTCATTTCATTCCTTAACTTCCCAAAATTTTGGGTACATAGGTTCTTTTACATTCCTTATCAGTCTATTCTTTGACTAAATGAAAACCTATTTTGTGGACTTATGCCACATAAGCATAATGCTTAGACATTTTAAGGATATGAATCTCCTTCATCTTAGGACACCCATACCTTGGATTTCTTTTGTCCTTTGATCATCTCCAAAGTGGTAATCCAATTTTTAGCTCAATCTAACTTTCCCAATGAGCATTTGTACCTTTTCAAGTAACAATTCTCATTCAAACATGTTGGTTCTCAAAAGATATCAAATTTAATTGCATACCTAATTACCAAACATGAAAATTTCTCAATAACTTCAAATCATGAGTAATTTAGATCAAGATTCCTTACCCACTCTTAGGCAATAATCTTCCCTTTCATGATCAAGTAATCTACCTATCCTTTTCTAAGGCATCAATGATAGTAAAAATTGATCTTTCAATCAATCATATAGATAAAGTATTGAGTGATACTATTCCTTTCTCATTGGTCATAATCATTGACATTTTCATTATCTTTCAAAAATTCCAATACTTTATTCTCGTGGTCACAAAATATGACATAATTGACATCATGACTTACGAAGAAGTCAAAAGTTCTTCTAAATCAAAAATATAATTGTGATTTTCAATGTTTGGGGGTACTTAATATGAGCCAATCCACTCTCTTTCTTCCCCCCTTAGTGTTTCCATGGCATTCAATCAACTCAAAGTTGAACTCCTAGCAAACATTTTCTTTCTCAAATGATCTACCATTCCTTGTTGTTAGCTTTCTATTGCCTTTTTCTTGCCTCCGTGGCATGCCTTGAATATACTTATTCCCAAAGTTAGATTCATCACTGATCTCTAATCTCATAGATTTAACATTTTGGATCGTCAAATAAGAGATCTAATGAATAATCAACAACTTTACAAGTTAAGAGGCACTCTAATCTTTCAATTCTCTTTTCCATGTATACCATTATCCTTTTTGTGGAGGAATTTCTATATCCACAAAGCCTCTTTTATTGATGTGTCATCAACTTAAAGTGTTGTTTCCTTACAATTTCTATAGTTTTGACACATAGTGTCACACTGTGTCCCATTTCCATTTGGAACCCCTAAACATAAGTTTGTTTTCATTGACACGTTGGTGAGTTCAATTTATACTCCAACCAATCTATGTACTATCCAAACCTTTGTCAAGCCAACCCAATTTACCTTTTTCAGGTTTCTTCCTTACAATCACCTATCCAAAGACTTTGTTCCCATTCTTGGTAACTTCATAACTTTAAGCACCCTATGTGGCTTGGTTTATTTTTCTCATCTTAATCAGAACTCCAAATTAATCTCGTTCATTTTTGTTGCTGGAATCATGTCCACTTCATTTATTGTTTCATTTTTTACCATTCTAGTTTCTTCCCTTATTCCAATGTACTATCTCCTTAATTATACACAAGATCTTGATCTTGTTCAAAGTCATATTTTGTCAAGGGTTATCCAATCTCTTGGATACCTCCTTTGTTGACTATCTACTTTGTTTAAAGTTTCCAATTTATGCCAATAATGCATACTCATAGATTCGTAGTATACTTACTAAATCCAAAAATCCTTGACTCCTTGCAACCATAGGTTGCTACTAATAAGGGGGTTATTTCATTTCTTCCCATCCCCTTAGATTCATATAGCTATTTCATAGGGTAAAGGTACATATTGGTTATCCTTCATAACCTTCCTACCTAACCTAATTGCATAATCTTCTGCAATCCAAGGGGTATCATAAAGAGTTGGAGTTTTCAATTCCAAGCACAACTCTTATCTAGTCCCAAACTTAAACAAGTTTCCATGAATCTTATATTCCTTTTGTTCTTTCCTCTTGTCGTCTGGGCACAATAACTTTTCAACAATTATCTTATGATAAGGTTTACGTAATGAGCCCATAAGCTCCATAGCTAAACCTGGTAGCTCTGATACCACATGAAACAACCCTGGTGTTCTACTTAGTAAAATTCCAAATATTTCACATTAAGTGAATATTCCATGATGTCATGACATAGCAATAAAAAAAAAATCTTTCCATAATATAAATTACATGCACACTTGAAATAACATTATTTCTAAACTTCCATTGCATTCCATTGTAATTTCACAAATCTTTCCATAACATAGATGTCACATTGAATGAACTCAAGTTTATCATTCATGATTACATTCTTCCATATAAATGGGTACATAATACATACATAGCTCTTATGAGCTTCATCTGGAAATAGATATACAAACTGGTCTTGATGTCGCCGCATTGATGCATACATTCTAGATGTCCTCGCTCTCTGGTGCATATATTTTAGCTGTCCCAAATATTGACGCAAACATCCACAAACCTCGGCCACCAACTGATGGGGAGAAGCATCACTCGAGCACTTTTCCGCCAACCACAAACTCAAATGCGGACCCTCGCACATCCGTCACATATGACAAGATGGCCCTACCCTTCAATGAAGAGATTGGTTGGTAAACCTCATAACAATAGCCTATCTGAGCTTAGTGTCATGTTCTACAAACCAAAACCTATTCATACGATCGTCATTCTATGAGTATGAAAATATTTAACTAGAACGCATAAAAGGAACACAATGAACTAACAGTGTAAACAGTGGAAACTTACACTACTTTGGCTAAAGTATTCTCACCCAGTACTTTGAGTGGCAGTCATCCTATTCATATACACTTTTATAGCTTGGTTTGGATTATGACCATTCATATACTATGCTTAGGTAATTCCTTCCATAGGTAATCATTAACCTCAAAAATATCCTATTCCCCTTTTCCCAAAACATAATGGTAATTCTACCAATAAAGTCCAAGCATACATTACCCCTTCAATGGATATTCCAATTCCAGGTATAATATAATATGAGCTTTTCTAGTCTACGAATTAACTTTTCATAGACAAGCTATTTACTTCAAAAGACAATCTAGTCCCAAGTATAACATTATAAGATAAAGTATAGCTACATAAGCTTCATCTAATCATAAATTAAATATTCATAAATAACTCCATTCAATAATGTATCACATTAATAAGTGGTTCTCATCAAGAGTATAGCCACATCAATTAATGACCTCAACCGAAGAATAATCATACCATAAATGATTACATCCAAGAGTGTACTCTCCTTAGTAAAAAGAGTCATTCAAAGGAGTAGAATCTTGTCAACAATATGACTTCATCTCAAGAGTGTAAAGCAACTAATCAAGTAGTAACTCTTACTCAATTGGTAATCCCACCTATGTCTCCATACACAGTATCTCATAAACTCAAGTGATTTACTTATTCACATAAACGAGTCTTAACCTTAGTATACCCTAATCCCAGATATAATCAATAATCAAAAATCAGTGTCATCAAGTAGGTTAATCTAAACCTATGTGTTCTAATAATAACAACATACAACCCATCAAAGCAAGTTATACTTAACCTATTGGTTCCAATGGGTAATCAAGTAAATATTCCAACCTAATAGGTTAATCTTGACCTAGGTTTCAATATACTTCTCAACCCAAATAGGTTACTCCCAACCTAGGGTTTTATCCAGTAGTTAATGATCAAGTGACCATACTAGTACGAATTAGCAATGACTCATCCTATCATTTCTTCCAAGCTGTTGATGTACAACTAAACCTTATCATTCCTAAGGTTTCCTAACATCATAAGCCAATAGTGTCAAGTCACTTCGTAACATTGATATGTTTCACATTATGAATAACCCTTAAGCTAGTCTTGTTTCATCATTCCTAGTATACTTATACTAATGACAAACAATCCCTCCTATTATGGAGTAAATACAAGCACTTTCATAGAAAAGCATAAAACAACTTCTTTTTCCTTTCCAAAGCAAATGTTATGATTTCCTAATGCAAGTATTCTCAAGCAATTCAACAAAGCATTCAAATCTCATTCTTTCATAAATAAAGACAAATAAAATAAGACTAGATCCTCATGTTTGTATTACGCTTAACCCAATTGATTGACTTGTTGCACAACCTTCCAAAGACAACTTGCTAGCCTTCACTTTTCCTGTCAAAGCGACACTTCACTATGTCCTCTTTCATAGAATATCTTAATGCTCTCACAAAGTAACTCTAAGCCCTCACCAAATAACTCTAAACTCTCACAAAATATAGCTTCTCAAAATATTTGCAGCAAAATAGGTTTGTAGAATAATCCATCCCAAATGAGAGAACTAGCCTTTCTATTTATATAGAAAATTGAGACAATGCAACCTACAAAAAAGGCATGCTAGTCGACACCTTTCTTCATATAGGTTGACTCACTTCATACAGCTAAAAGGTGGCAGAAATTTGAGTGTAAACTCAACATAATATACTACAGATCGACCCTTTCAATTGACAATGGCTAAAGACTGATTCAAATGTGCACATGCCCAAATGATGAAATTCAACTTGCAACTAGAATAGAATTCTACTGAATATAGAATTTTCATATATTGGTGCCCTGTTGCAACCAACTTCCCTATCTCTTTGGTGTGGTTTAAATCATAGAAATAGTCTTCTGTTTGTAGACTACACACAAGTAGGGTTGACTTGGTCATAGCTTATTTCGTTGCCAGGGAAAAGATGAATCGACTCCCCTTTTATAGCATTCCAATCTTGCTTTGACTTAGCATGTTTCATGTTGTTGTTATTTCCATATAATATGTGTTCAAAATACTTTATGAAGTAGGTTCAAATATTTCCATCACTTTATATTAAAGTGTTCCAAGTTGGAGTAATTCGTTGCTATAATATAGTGATGCATTTCAAATGGTATCGACTATGGTTTACTTCCCATCGACCTTTATCATTTGCACAGATCAACCTTTACTAATTTGCGTAATATACAAATCGACCAAGGTATATTTATATGGCTTTAAGCCATGCACTGCATATGAGCATATAGTAATAGTGCTCAAAGTTCATATA
>VDFB02345355.1:265203-296363 GCA_007258455.2 Sequoia sempervirens
TTGATCTTCTTTTGCTATCATAATTTTGTTGTATCCTGAAAATTCGTCCATTAGTGATAGCATCTCATGCCCTGCTGTCATGTCCACTATCATATCGATATTGGGAAGTGGAAAGTCATCCTTGGGACATGCTTTGTTCAAATCTCTGAAATTTGTGCAGATTCTGATAGCTCCATCAGATTTTGAAACAGGTACCAAGTTCGATACCCATTCTGGATAATCGATTGGTCGGATGAATCCTGCATCTAACAAATTTTTGAGCTCCATTTTGACTAACAAAGCAATTTGAGGATGCATTTTGTAGAGCTTTTGTCTGATAGGTTTTGCATCTGGATACACTGCTAGGTGGTGGACCACAGTATTTGGATCAAGTCCTAGCATATCCGCATAACTTTCCGTACAAAGGATTTACTTGTCTTTCCCTTAGGAGTCGCTAGGAGTTCTTGTTCTTACGATATGTAGTGATTAATAGAAGATGTTAATAAAGGGTCTCCTCTGTTCCCTAAGGATTGGTAGGTTTGCATTTTTAGGCCAAGGCTAGCGACTTCTCTTGATGATATGAATAGCTCTTAGGGGAAGAGATTGAGATCCTTCATCCTCGAGGGCACCTCGAGAGAGGTTTTCACCATTGGATACGTCCTTTATTTTTACTATTTTCTTGTCAGAGAGTGCCACGGTGTGGTTTTCACTCAAGGACTTGGATATGATTCTTAGTTTCTCACTTTTGCGACTGAAGGATTCAATCATTTCCCCGTAGTAGGCGTGTGTGTCTAATTCCATTATGAATCCTGCCTTATGATCTCCATCTGGAATGTTATCCCTTAACCCCATGAATTCTGAGAGTGCTTCATCATTTTTGAATATATCGAGAACTGGTGGTCCTCGTTGGTCATAGTCGATCAGTTGGGGGTAGACTAAGTGGATCTCATGATTTTGACTATCTGGTTCAAAGGATATGGTACTAATCATACATAGGGTGGTATCTTTGAATAACCTAGGTAGGTTGGATAAGGTATCTTCGTCATTGCTACTAATATAGGGCTCAGTGATAAAGTTATGCATGTCTGTCCCGATGGGTATTGGGGAGTGCATTTGTACTAGGACTGGCTGAGGAGAAACATTAGCGGCTCTAACTGAAGGACTTCAGCCATGTATGGTTATTCTCGGAGGGGTACATCCAAGACCAAGATTTGTTATAGGTCATGTCTCAGGCATGATTGGTATTAAGAGCCCATTGTCATTTTGCCCCAGTCTTTGATTTCGGTCATAGCCCATCGCAAGCATCATGTGTAGGCCTCTGCTTCTTTCATCCATTGGTAATTCTGGTGTCGTTCTTTTCATCTCGATACAACATGTTTGATGGATCTGCTTCCTATTACACCTCATGGCCAAAGGTCTCCCCACCTTGTGAATTGAGGATAATTTTGAGGATAGGTTTGTGATGTGGGAGCTTGATTTTCTTGTGGAAACGTCCTCGTGATCTTGGAGATTGTGTGGTAACTCTCCTATCACAAAGCATTGTTAGGAAACTTACTGCTTCCACAACCGTCCTCTTGGATGATGAAGGCTTGATGTCGGATATGAGGTGCAGAATAAAGCGAGGTTGTCTCACAATGCGAGGAAGTGAAGATGGTAAGGATCGATGTATGATGTGGATGGGCCCTCATCATTTTTTGGCACTTGGGGGATTTTGTAATATTTGGCTTCAAGGTTCTTGCAGTATGAAAATGGCTCGGGATCTCCATGGATGGTAACCTCTTGTCCATTATGTGTAAATTTTACACATTGGTGGAAGGTTGATGCTACGGCTTTCATTGCATGGATCCATGGGCATCCCAGGAGAATGTTGTATGGTAAGTCGAGGTCCAGGACCTGACAGGTGGTTTCCATAAGCGTTGGCCCTACTTGGATAGGGAGCTTAATTGTGCCCTGAGACACTCTTTCTTGGTCATCATATGCTCTGATTGTGATGCCCTTTCCTTTGTCAATGGAATCTTCTGATATCTTTAACTGCTTGATGAGGCTAAAAGAACAAATGTTCAAACCTGCACCTCCATCCACCAGGACCCTTTTGATTTTTCTTTTGTTCACAATGACCTCTAAGTGAAGTGCACGATTGTGAGATGGTTGGGCGGGAAAATCTTGGTTAGAAAACGTAAGGAGATTAGGTGTTATGATGTTTCCGACCATAGCTTGGAATTGCTCCGTATCAAGATCTGCGGGGACGGTGGATGAGGCTAATGCTTCTTCGAGGATATTTTTATGCACTGATAAGATTTTTAACAACTCCATGATGGAGATGTGTGTGGGCGTTCTTTTGTGCTGGTCTACAACATTGTAGCTATACGGAACAGCTCTTGATGTAGGGACTCTATTGGGTTGGGATGATCCTGTGATGGTGACCTTTCCGCCTCTTGTGGTGACTCCACAGTCTTCGGCATAGGCACCTTTGATGGTGATGACCATGCAGTTTTCATTGAGGTTGGCAACAACTGTTTCATACACATGATTTACACTGCCTTTTCCTTTATCCTTGTTATTCCCTTTGTTTCCATGATTTGGCATCAGATTCGTGTAGATTTTAAGATCCTGATTCCCAGTAGGTGCTTCCACATTTATGATTCTTTTGTCGATGAGATCTTGTATGATGTTCTTGAGTCTCATGCAATTATTTGTGGTGTGGCCTTTGATTTTGTGGAATTCACACAGTTGATTCTCATTGTACCAAGGAGGTTTGACATCAGGTTCTTGATAATTCTCAAACGTAGGAGCTTGGATAAGTTTTTCATCGATTAGCTTTTTCATGATGTCTTCAAGTGGTTCCCCCAAAGTAGTGTATTTTTGTTTGGGGTATGTTTTGCGTTGAGGTGGTCCTCTTTGGTCGTTGATGTTATTGATGATGGGATTATTGTTGGGTTGATATGTTGTGTGATGAGTGTTTTGGCGTTGTGGTTGGATTTGCAGTGTGGGTGTATTTTGGCGTGGACCACTAATGACCACCTTGGCATCGACGACACCATCATTAGTGATGTTCTTGTTTCTCGCCCATGTACAAGGTTTATCATTGTAATTTGATGGTGGGCGATTGTTTTGTGATTCGTGATATGATGTTGATTCGATGGGTTGGGTTGCAAGGGCTCTTTCGATGCTAAGCGCCTTGGAGATTAGTTGATCATAGGTGGTGATTCCCCGAACTTTTAAGGTGGAATGATACAGACGACTTCTTTTCAGATTGTAATGATTGTGTAGACTTGTTGCTCTTCTGGCATGGTCCATTTGCTCCGATTGGCCTTGGATCGCCATCGTTGAAGAAATGAAGCGAAAGATTCATTCTTTCCTTGTTTCAGAGCGTAGAGTTCTTCGAGACTAACATCCATTGTAATGTTACATGCATAGTTTCTAATGAATGCGTCTCTAATTTCTTCAAATGTCCTAATGCCTGAAGGTAAGCGAGAGAACCATTCTATAGCATCTCCTGCTAAGCTCCTAGGGAATAGCCGCATCAGATAAGTATCGTCATATGCAACCTCCATACAATGAACCTGGAATTCCCTGATGTGATCGGTTTCCCATCCCTTTTCGATATTTGTCAAATTTAGGATCTCTGCAAATCCCTCTTTAGGAATGGTTTCATGTCTAGGCTCCTATCAAATGGATAGGGACACAAGTTGCTTTGTGTTTTGGTTGTTCGCCCTGATTGAAGATCGAGTACTTGTTGCGAGAGCAACTTGAATTGTGTCGTCATATCATTCTGAGGATCAGGTGGTGGAATGAATGTGTTTTGGGGTGTTGCAATCATGGTTTGGATGGATGGGTTGGTTTGGATGGATGGTTTGGTTTGTGCATTGTTCAATGGTATCGGTATGTTGTGGCGAGCGAAGTAGGCTTCTACTTGTTTTTGGATGAACAATGCTTGTTGTTGCTCTTGTTGTTGTTGCACTAGGATTTTTGCTTGTTGTTGCACTTGTTGTTGTTCTAACAATGCTTGTTGTTCTGCTTGCTGTTGTGTTTGTTGCTGTTCTAACAACGCTTGTTGTTCTGCTTGTTCTTGTTCCCACAACGCTTGTTGTTGGGCTGCCAATTCTGCTGCTTCTTGCTGCTCTTGGTATTGCTTTAATGCTTGCTGATATGCTTGTATTTGCACTCCTTGTGCAAGAAGTTGTGCTTGTGCTTGTGCTTGTTGTGCTTGATATTGAGATTGCGCTTGAGCTTGGGCTTGCGCTTGTGCAGCTTGTTGTTGTAATAAAAGTTGTGCTTGAGCGACTCTTTGTGCTTGCAATGCTTGTGCGGCTTGGGAGGCTTGTTGTTGTTGCTGTTGCAATAAAGCTTTGGCTTGTTGTGCTTGTAATGTAGCTTGTGCGGTTTTAGCAGCTTGCGCAGCTTGAGCGGCTTGTTGCACGGCTTTTTTGTTTTTGCACTTGTTGGTGTCCTCTTTGAAAAGCGGCTTGTAATGTTGTGTTGAACTGGTTTGATGTGGTGAACGTTGGTGGTGGTGGAGGTGGTGGTGGATTTGGAATGGTGTTTGTGGTGGTGGTGAATGATGATGTTGTGTTGATTATTTGGTTGGTGGATGGTGTTTTCATGTTGATTGCATGATTGGTGGATGGTGTTGTTGATGTGGTAAGTGGCATCATTGATGTGATTGGCCCTTGAGAGACCATGCTTTGTGATGTTTTTGGGGTGTTTGATGATGTTGCCATTGCTTGCGTGTTTGTCGTTTGTTGTTGTGATGTCAACAATGAGTTTTGAGCATTTGGCAAAATGTTTTGATTCATGGTTGGGATAGTGGTTTGATTGATGCTTGGTAGGGGAGGTAACCCCAAGCCAAAGAGTGATGTGGATGATAATGGTAGTGGTGGGAGAGGTGGAAATGTAAGGGGGGGGAATCCCTGTGAGAGTGTTGTGGTGTTGAAAATTCCCCCTGCTCCGAATATGTCCCCCTCCTCTTGTGAATTCGTGAGAAGAGGTGTTTGTGGTGTTCCATGAAATGATGTTGATGATAGGTCATAATGTAAAGTGAGAGGAACATTTTGGTGTAATGGATTATGGGGGATGTTATGTTCCAAGGTGGTGTTTGCATCCAAGTTTTGGTTATTTACAAGGGGATGTGATTGAATTTTATTGAAGAATGTGTTTCCCTTGTTGACATTTGGTTGAGTTGGAGCAATCGATGTCGTGATTTTTGGAATGTTTTGTGTGATGTTTTGGGATGGGGGTGTGGATGAAATGGGGATGGTGGATGAGATTGGTGGAAAAAGATGTTCTACTATAGGTCAACAAGATCAAAACTGGAAGGCAACTTGGCCCCTTGTTTTGCTAACTTTCAAGCATGTACAACTTAAGGGTTGAGTCTCATCATGACGCTGATGATTCTATGGTTAACGTGATTTTGGAGCATTTCAGCAATTTCTTCACAGACATTCCAAAGGTGAGGTCCTCCCCTTGGATTTTCTTCTCTTCTTGTGGTTTTGTGATGATGAGGGATCTCAATGGGATTGCTTTTGATTCTCGCATAAGAAGATTCTATTTCTGTGACATTTGTTTGGTTAAGGTCACTTTGAAGCAGGGAGTTTTTTAGGGGCTTCCATACTCTCTGCATTGAGATTCCCGGAACCATAAACGCGATCCCACCTCGAGAATGGAGCATTTAAATCTCTGGATTCCTTGGATTTAATCTCTATTTTATGTCCCAAAGTGAAAGTTTTAGGGTGTTTTTAGGATCAAATGTGATGATGATATGATGGTGATGTTCAAAGATGGATGTTATGGATGTTTTGACTTTTGATAAATCTTGAATGAAATTCTAGGCTTTGGATTTTTGATTGGTTTGATTTTTTGGATTTTTGAGACTTTGTCCTTGATCTTGATTTGGATTTTTGATTTTAGATTTTGAACAAAAAGACCCTAAGATGTTTGATAATGATCTAAAGGATAGTTGTGTTCAAAATATGATGATTTGGATATGTGTGAGGAGAAGGATGCATCTACCCACACCTACCCAAACAAAATGATTGTTTCACTAAGTATATGGAGAAGGATTCATCTACATACACTAAGCTAGACAAGATGATTTGGATGACTTTGACTAAGGATATGAAAAAGGATGCATTTACACATTCATAGCCAAAGGTGTTTTGATAAATGTTTTCAAGGACTTTGTCTCAATGATTTTGGTGTTTGCTTGATTTTGTCATAAAGCCTAGCATTTCAAGGATGATTTCAAGGTTTTTCAAAAGATGATTTGTGAGATGGATTTGATGTTTTGAAAGATGGATGAAAGAGGTTTGATTTGTTTTGATCCCTAGATGAACCTAAAAAGACCACTTTGTATTTTCCAAGACCTAGGTATTGAAGAGTATGCATATGCTTCCTAAAGACCTTTGTTAACCAAGGAATGATTTGAACATTTTGGATTTCCAATCAATGATTTTTGCTTTTTGGGATTTGGAGTCTTCAACACACATGAAAGTTCATTTTGCTTAGTCTTTGCTTAATGGATTTATTTTACCAAAAAACACTCTCTTTGATTAAAGTTTCAAACTAAGATGTACCAATGTCTTAATTTCTTTAAACCCCACAAGATATTTTATGTGGAAATTCAAATGAACTTAAGGCAAGGGCTTTCCTATTATTTACTTCAAGAAGACAAATTGAGATATAATCCAATGCTTAGGAACCTCTACGAACGTGAATCCGCAGGGAAAGCAGTAACATATGGATTGAGTCAATGATATTTGTCTTAAAGAGGGTTTGAAATTTTGCGAATCATGTTGAATGTTTGTTTGGCAAAATGTTTTCGAATACACACTGTGTTTTCAAACAAAGAATAATTACAAGCCCTATGGATGTGTAAGACTATATTTGTTGGATTCCCACTTGGACAAGTCCAGATATGCTTATCTCTAGCGGATGGTTAGATGCTTGACCCCACTGGCTCCCCTCCACGGCTCATTAACGTCAATCAGGGCAGCCAAGCATCAACACCCATGAAACTCCCATGGCGTGCTTTCCATCTCTACTAGAAGACCGTAAGAGGTGGCTTCGTAATGATCATTCTTGCACCAACAAATAGATTAAGGGATTTTGGCAATTCTAGCACATGGGTTCTAGTAAGTGACTTTTCCGCTTCTCGTGGAGATGACCCATAAGCGGCAAGAATCCCCTTCGATCCATCATCTTGCCTCCGAGCCAACCGCAGTGATTATGGCTTAACCAAACCCTCATTTATATCCCGCTGAAAATACTCTTGGCTTTAGAGTGTTACCGCTGAGTCGCCGCTAGTGAGTACTTTTCCCTGCCGCGCCCCAAGATAAACAAAGCCAGCAAAGACAATATCTCGCACTCGACCGCATCTTCGATGGCACAAAGAAAGAGAATGTACTAAAATGCCCCTACCACACCGCACAAGATGTTCACTTTAAGCCCAAATTAAAGTAAGTTTCAAAGCAATAAAATGTATTTTGAGTAAGTTTTGCACCCTAGATCGCACGAAGTGCAAGGCGAGAGGATACGTACTCAAAAGACAATCACATAATTCAAACACTTGTTCATTTTATACCCTTCAAAGCAATTGTGAATTCATTTTAAGCACCAAATGAAATATGAAGATTGCTTGTTCAATTTTTAACCCAAAACGAACTCTAGTAAGTTTGTCCTAAGATTCGTTTTAAGCCCTTTGCAATGAAAAACAAATTGTTCGTTTTAGCCCCAAATGAAAACTAGTGTTCTAAAACGAAAAGAAAAACAATTTCGTGAGGTAGTGTTGATCAAACACTAAAGTGTTTAAAAACACATTGTGTTTTCAAAAAAGAATTTCCCCTCCTTGGTTTTCATTTGATAGCCTTCTCTTTGTTGACTTTTCGCTTTCCTTGTACCTTTTCGCCTTCACTTTTCCTTCGTTTGTACCTTGGCCAATGTTTGATCTCGAAATCCACTTTCACTTTTACCTATCAACACAAAATAGAATCTTAGAAACAAGACTTGTTTCAAAGAATCAATGAAGCTTATAGCTTTATCAAAATTTCTACTTGTCATGCAACTCTAAGCATAATCCAAAGTATATATGAAATTTTGAAAACAATTCAAATCTTAACAATATACTCCACACACAAAAAAAAATGCAATTGAAGTCAACGTGTACTCAACACATGATAAGCATAACAAGGTTTGTATAAATGTGTGATATTCTCGATGGATGCACCTTTCACTTTCATAGAGTATAAATTAAGTGTTCTTCAAAAAAAAACTTTATTCGAATAACTGAACAGTGCATACTTTCTCCACACGGCAGTTTGAAGATTCAAAAGACATCACATTTGTTAGCAATCATATAAAGAAAGCAGCATGTAGACTCTTTTGAAAACTTTCAAATAAATGCATCCAATTTTTGACACGTACTTTGGCCTCATCTTTGAAATTACCCTTTGAATCACTTATTTCTCTGTCTCCTTCTGACTGCAAGCAATTACAGAATAATAGCTATAAACATTATTTAAATGTTAATGAAAGGCAGACAGCCGAATTCTAAGACTTTGCCAGCATCCACCTATATAAGACAAAAACACAGCTTTCTAAACAAGAGCCGATTTCAACAAGACGCATTAATTCAGATGCTACCTCATGGAATGCAATGAATGAACATTTCGCGTGGATAAAGAAGAGTAAGCTTTAAACCAGCGCTTTTCTTTTTTTTTTTTAGCAGGTATAACTCCAGCGTCCAAAATAGGAAGCATTGAGGGGCGCGCAGTCTAGGTGAGGCCTTGCAGGATATGCACAAAATGGAAGTTTTAAAAAATAGACATTCATATAACGCGTGAAAAGAAGATTCAATGAATGAAACATCTATTCAAAATGAATGACATGAATTTATGAGAGTAATAGCATCGTATATTGTAGAGTTTGCGCATTTGGTAGGAGACCACATTCTCTAAGTCGGCTGCTCTACAACCAAAACAATTAGAAGAAAGAAACTAGGAAAACAAGGGGTACGTCAGGAGGACTGAGTAGATAAGGGCTGAAAAAACCTTCAAGACTAAGAAATTATTTCCCAGATTTCAAAAATGGTAGATGCTAACGGATCGGCGAGTAAATCTGCAGAGTCTGTCAAGCTTTTCGTAGGGCAAGTGCCCAAGCATATGACGGAATCTCAACTTATGTCGATATTTCAAGAAGCAGGAAATATGCAAGAAGTTAGCATTATCAAGGACAAGGTCACCAAGGCTCCCAGAGGATGTTGCTTTGTAACATGCCCATCAAGGCAAGAAGCAAACACAGCCATTTCTTTGTTTCATAATAAACGAACACTGTCTGGGGCGTCAAGTCCAATGCAGGTGAATTATGCAGATGGAGAATTGGAAAGAATTGAGCACAAGCTTTTTATTGGAATGCTTCCAAAGGCAGTTTCAGATGCGGAAGTCTCTATGCTTTTTTCCAAGTTTGGAACTATTAAAGAATTGCAAATTTTGCATGGTCCTCAGCAAGCAAATAAAGCTGGATGTGGTGTAAAAAGAAAACCAACAGATAAAAGCCGATGACATTCAAGTTCCCGAGGTTATAATTCAAATATCCTGACAGCCATCAGCGAGTATAATGTTGATAAACATGTTCAACATTAAACACACATTAATCATAAAGCAAAGAAAGAAAAAAGGAGACAGGCCATCGAATAAAATGTTCACAGCATAAATCATGAGTGAATCAAAAAAAGTGGATACAGCATAAATCATGCCTCAGAGATAAAATACTCGCTGCCCGTAATCAGAATCTATTGAAACATTGTAATGTTTGAAGTATTGACCAAGATTAGCGCATATCTGGAAGTGATGATTTGTTTATGAATCAATAAATTTTAAAATACTTTGCGTGAAAAACAAAAAGTCATGTTCTAACCACAGTACTCAAAATTGATTCAAAGAGTTGAATGTAAGTATACTATTAAGAAAACTAAACTTCCAATATCTAGCCAAAGTGTGTGTTATAATCGTATGTAAGAAGATCAAAAGACTAGCATGCTGTAAATTTATTTTCTTTGTCAACAAACAAGAATGCAAACTAAAGAAACATGCTACAAATTGAATGTAAGTGCCCTCCTTCTAGCGCCAAGATGAAGTACCCAAAATCTGCAATGTAAGACCAACCTCAAAAACTCATTAGAAGGGTTAGTATAACACACAAATCTGCAAATACCTCCATGGGATATATTGCAAATGCTTTCAAAAATGCAACAAATGATAATATAAAGACTAAAACATTATGAAAACAAAAGCAAGCTACCTATTCCATGTTGGATTGGTGTCACATGTGCTAGTGACCCTTTCCCAATCCTTGATCAAAGCTCAAATGATAAAATGCAAATGGAGATGATGGATTGATGATGAACAAGATCAAATCTCAAATGAAGAGAGTAACCTTGCAATGAAATTGTGAAGGATTTGTCGATGAAGCACCTATTTAAAGATTTTCAAAATGCCAAGTGTTGAAGAGGGACCAATGTGGGATCAAAAACAAGCCAATGAGTTGAGGACACTTGTCATCATGTGATTAGTTGATGTATATGCAAGATTTGGGAAGAGTGCCCAAGAGGGGGAAATTTTGAATTCAAATTTGCAATAAATTTTGAGAGGGGGACAAGAAAGAAGAGCAATAAATTCCATGTTTGACTTGTCATGTTGAGAGAAAATGAGGTTTTTAATAAATCAATAAAATTGATTTATTGTGCAAGTGGCTAAATCTAGATAATGCAAGTGGGATGGGATTAGCATTAGATTAGGATTAGATGATGATTATGCTGATTTAATGCTGATTAGGTGAGTTGACATTTTGGACTTTGATATTTGATTTATTTGAATTAGAAAATGATGGAATATAATTTAAGATTTGATTTAAATGAAGTCCTGATTTATTTAATTAAGTGGATGATGCAAGATGAAGGTTGAATGATAATGCTTATTTGATAAATGAGATTATTTAATGAATGGATTAAAGGTGATGAATGTATCTAATGCAACATCCAGTTCAGTTGATGAATGAACCTGATCAAATGCATAATGTAAATTTTGCATGTCTACAAGTTCTAACCATGCCTTCTGATTTCAATGACACTTTTGTTTTGGATTTGTCATTTCCTTTAGGGTTTGTTGTGTTTTTATT
Organism: Sequoia sempervirens; assembly: GCA_007258455.2. Taxonomy (NCBI): domain Eukaryota; kingdom Viridiplantae; phylum Streptophyta; class Pinopsida; order Cupressales; family Cupressaceae; genus Sequoia; species Sequoia sempervirens. The sequence goes on from VDFB02345355.1 coordinate 276,352, forward strand.
TTTCTTTTTTATTATTTTATTGTAGGTTTGGGTCTATTTGTTGAAAATGAGATGTTTTCTTAGCTTAATACTTTGTAAAACTTTAATATTGTTGATCTAAATATGCTTTTCCTTTGTTACAGATTATTTGTGGGTGATTATCTTGATTAATCCATTTTATTGTTTGTAGAATGAAGACATAAGTTGTAGAAGAATTAGATAGGATATTAGAAATATTACACAAGCATATACCGTGGAGAAACCCTTTCGGGAAAAAACTTCACCAAGAATTAATCTATTATTCAATCTCTGAAGTAGATTACAATAGCTCCAATTCTCACTTGAGAATGCTTCTTTTTCCTTCACCAAATCTTCTTCACAACCTGCAATAAAACTAATAATAACTCTCTTCAACTTGCTTGAGATATATATGCTTTAATCAGCTTTGTAAACTCAACATGAGTTACAATTACAATGCTAAAGCCCTATCCCTAAAAGGTACGCCTATCTCTTGAAAATAGAGTTATGTCGTGAAGAACAATGTCAAATCCTTATCTTCATGCATTTGGGTGTCCCAAAATGAAGTAGAAACTCAACTTCTCTTCTATAAATATCTTCAAAGCTTCATCCTCAAATTAGGCACCCTAAAGAGGTCCCACTTAACTTATCCTTATGAAATATCTCAACATGCAAAGGAGTTAATTCCAAGAAGCCAACTTGGGTGCCCAAGTTGGGTCCAAGTCATTTCTTGTTAACTGAAACATTTCTCAACACCATTCATGCAAGAATGGTCATCCCCTATTAATTGGAGGTAGTCCCTATTATCTATCATGCAACTCAAGTCATTAGCCATGCATTCCAAGTTAACTGAAGTCAACTAGCATTCAACTAAAACTAACTGAAGATAATTGAACCATAACTGAACTAAACTAAACTAAACTAAATTGATTTTGAACTAAACTAAACTAAACTGAATTGAACTAATCTGAACTAAACTAAAATAAACTTCATGTATGCAAACATCAAATCATAACTCCTAATATATTTACATGCATTTAGAAGTGTTATATCTTACTTTGAATAGTTAACTGAACTCAAGGTGAGTGTCACCTTACCATGTGGGCACCCCATGTGCCCCTATTATTTAGGAACTCACAATGGATTCCCTCACATGCTCCTAACATTTAGAATTAATTAAAAAATTTAATTAACATGATTATTTCATCAAATATTAATCTCTTCCTAATCCTAGTGTTGATGAACACATTCCAAGGACTTAGGAGATACATTAAATAAATAATGTTTAGGATTGCAATTAAATGGCATCCTATTCCCAACATTTTCCCACTTGACATTATACATTGCAATTATTCTAAACAAGGAATAATAATTTTAAATCAAGTACATGACTCAAGGCCAATGGCCTTCCTGCACCAACTAATCAATCCATGCTAACTTCAAATGCAACCTACATAATCATGAAGCTCCAAGAAAATGATTAAAACCAAGAGAACTTATCTGTAGGAACTGGTTTCAAAAGATAATCTATAACATTAATTAAAGTGTCAACTTTCTCAATTAATACCTTCCCATTATCAACCAAACCAATACCTTTCCCAAGCCTTTATATCCAAACTGCCTCTTTGGAGGCATGTTAAACCACCGAGTGTGTTGAACTCACATTCAACCAAGGTGTAGGCTCCTCGGTCTTTTTTGTTGAAAAATATTTTTTTGCTTGTATCTATTCCAACACATGTCTCTAACCATAAGAGAACTCAAGCTTCACCTATTTCTCCAAGTATCCATGAGGACCTATAACCAACCAATCCATGCCAAACTCCAAATGCAACACAACACTTCCATGAAGTAATCAAGCAAAATGATTAATGAACCCAATACTTGAGAGAACTACACAAGATCAATGTCAAAGCTCCAATCATGAATCAGGAACATAAACATGACATCTATGATCTAACCATCTCCTCCTAGGAGATCACATGCACCATAACATATATATACATCCTGGTCTCAAGAGAACATGTAATATGCCAAAATGTAAACTAGTATCAAGAGTATAACATGACATCATAACAAATACACTCTAAACCAAGAAACCATACCTCCAATCACATGGAGATTAACCTTACCAATGATGCATCCACGTCACTTCCAACAACTCCCACTGAACCGTGGTACCAAGTCACACATGGCATCATGACTACCATCCTCTTCATGAAGATCGCTATATCCTACCAAAGCTCCCACTGAACTATGATACTGAGCTATACATGGAAACAAGATAAACATCAAACCATCACTCTCAAAATAATATGGAATTTCAAGCATTTCCTCATGATCAAAATTATCATAACATGTACCATGCCACAACTCTTAACCGCTAATCAAGAGTATACCATGACATAATAACAAAACCATCCTACAACCAAGAATTCAATTCATTTCCAAATACTTCCACTGAATCGTGATACTAAGCAATCCCATGGCATCATGATGCACATAATCAAAACCACATTTATGTCATAAGCTCACACTAAACCTGTGAATCCAAGCTCTCAATGACACATTATAAATATCCTCTAAAGCAAGAATATATACCTCTTGTAACAAACTTATTTTCCAAAATCAGCAATAACAAAAAAATAAAATCTCCCACTATAGTCAAAAACCTCCAATATTTTAAGAGAAAGGCATCCCAATACTCTACCCAACCTCAGCTCTGATACCAAATATTGAAAAATGAGGTGTTTTCTTAGCTTAATACTTTGTAAAACTTTAATATTGTTGATCTAAATATGCTTTTCCTTTGTTACAGATTCTTTGTGGGTGATTATCTTCATTAATCCATTTTACTATTTGTAGAATGAAGATAGAATTTGTAGAAGAATTAGTCAAGATATTAGAAAGATTATACAAACATATACCATGGAGAAACCCTTTCGGGAAAAAACTCCAACAAGAATTAACCTATTATTCAATCTCTGAAGTAGATTACAATAGCTCCAATTCTCACTTGAGAATGCTTCTTTTTCCTTCACCAAATCTTCTTCACAACCTGCAATAAAATTGATAATAACTCTCTTCAACTTGCTTAAGATATATAGGCTTTAATCAGCTTTATAAACTCAACATGAGTTACAATTACAATGCTCAAGCCCTATCCCTAAAAGGTACGCCTATCTCTTGCAAATAGAGTTATGTTGTGAAGAACAATGTCAAATCATCATCTTCATGCATTTGGGCATCCCAAACTGAAGTAGCAACTCAACTTCTCTTCTATAAATATCTTCAAGGCTTCATCCTCAAAGTAGGCACCCTAAAGAGGTCCCACTTAACTTAGCCTTTTGAAATATATCAACATGCAAAGGAGTTAATTCCAAGAAGCCAACTTGGGTGCCCAAGTTGGGTCCAAGTCATTTCTTGTTAACTGAAACATTTCTCAACACCATTCATGCAAGAATGGTCATCCCCTGTTAACTGGAGGTAGTCCCTGTTATCTGTCAGGAAAATCAAGTCATTAGCCATGCATTCCAAGTTAACTGAAGTCAACTAGCATTCAACTAAAACTAACTAAAGATAACTGAACCATAACTGAACTAAACTAAACTAAACTAAACTAATTCTGAACTAAACTAAACTAAACTAAACTAAACTAAACTGGTCTGAACTAAACTAAACTAAACTTCATGCATGCAAACATCAAACCCTAACTCCTAATATCTTTACATGCATTCAAAAGTGTTATCTCTTACTCTGAATAGTTAACTGAATTCAAGGTGAGTGTCACCTTCCATGTGGGCTCCCCATGTGCCCCTATTATTTAGGAACTCACAATGGATGCCCTCACATGCTCCTAACATTTAGAATTAATTAAAAATTTCAATTAACATGATTATTTCATCAAATATTAATCTCTTCCTAATCCTAGTGTTGATGAACACATTCCAAGGACTTAGGAGATACATGAAATAAATAATGTTTAGGATCACAATTAAATGGCATCCTATTCCCAACACTATTTTGGTCCCATGTGTGGCCTTTGGATTCAAGATGGTTTTTTTTTTAATTTTATCATGTCTTTGTTTCCTTTTATTTACCTTCATCAAATTCATTTTAGGTTATGATTCGTCAATCGAGGTTATTTGTGATGTTGTCCTATGCATTGTCAAGATATATGCATTGTCAAGATATTGGGCCATTTAATGTTTCATTTCCAGTTCATCATCAAGGTATTAGGTTCTCTTGATTATTGATCTTTGATGATTTACTAAAGTTCTATTTCTTTCAACTTTTAAAGATTGGGTATCCTTCATATGGTATGGCATAAGATTGATGGAATCTTTCATCCCCAATCCTTCATGAGATTTAAACATTTTCTTCAAAAAAAATTGAGTCATTCATTTGAACTTTTTCCACCCTAGAGTATGAGGTCAAGGCCTTCCAACCCCCAATCCCTAAAATATAACACTTTATTCTTCTAATTTTATTGGGCATCAACTATTGAAGTTCTCTTACGTGAATTGATCTCTAGGAATAAGTCATAAGGTCATAATGATTCCCATCATCGACAACAAGTCTTCATTCCTCTCAAAGATTAGGTCATCGGAATTTCTTATTTTTATTTAGTATTTTGGCATGAGATGTGAGGACCTAACTTAAAATATTGACAATTTTTAGTTCAAAACTTGATAGTTGGAGTTCTCTCTTGTTGCAAGTATGAAGGTGTTATCATTGATGTCAACTGGTTATCAACCTGTTGTTGTTGTCATTGATGTCATATTGATTGTATATGTCGAGGATATTGAGAAAATTGTAATAAGGAAGGTTTGTTGGTTTGATCTAGGTTGTGATCTAGGATGTATTCATGAATATGCTTGTGTGGTTCAAAAATATTCTTCATTGTTGTTGATGGTTTCTATATCCAGAATTTGGGCTTCTGGATAGTCGTACAGTGTGAGATATTTTCACCCATATATGTACTATGCTTTTCTGTGTATCTGGTTGTGGTCTGGGAGAAATGTAGTTGCTCCAAATTTCTCTGAATTGTGGTTTCATGACTTGTGGTTCTAAAAATAAGCTAATATGATCATGTTTAAGTTAATTTTGTTATCTAGAAAGATTGGATCATGTTAAGGTTGTGTGTGCTTAAATGTTTTATGTGTTTTACACGGGTATTGGCTGACCTTGTGTTAAACACTACTCATGAAGTTTATGGAAGCATGTTGAGGCATGTTGGGACTTATTTAGGTCCTCATTAAGTATGTTTTTTTGTTTCCCTCATTCTAATTCCATCATAGAATGTTTTGGCACCGAACTAATTTAAATTTGAAAATACAAATGGTGTGTGGCTGGCCTTGGATGGGTTTCAAGGTTGAAGATTGTATAAATATGAGTTGAGATGTTTGTGAAAAGTGAATGCAAGAGCAAGATATATGCGAGATGCAAAATAGAGTGTTTCTGATGCGAGTTTGAGCAGATCAGTGTGAAATTCAAGTGGTGAGTGTCTAGAGGCAGTGAGTTGAAGGTGTACTCTATCATTTAAGCATGTCTGCAAGTGTGTGAGTGAACTGTGGTGGAAATCTTCATTGTATTAAGATTTTTTTCTCTCTGTAACAAATCTCTTCTATCTTCTTTTTAATTATGTGGTAGTGATCCCTCCAGATGGTAAACCCTTTTTGGATAGTGAGTCCTATTTTTGAAGCAGTCTTGGACAAGTAAGTGTTGTCTTGGCAGTGAGCCTTTGTATTTGATTCTGGAATTATTTATATTGTGATTTAATCCTCACTATGGTTTTTCCATGTGTTATTATGTGTATGGTTTTACATCTTTCATTTTTTGCTTCTGCACTTAATGATTAATCACATTAGTGGAGTAAAGGATTTATGAATGATCATTGATCTAACATCTAGTGAAATTTTTTTAAAGATTGCTACAACCAATTCACCCCCCTCTCAGTTGTCTTGTTCAACAATTAGTATAAGAACTTGGTTCCTTGGAGTAGAGCTTAACTGCTTAAGGTTCGGAATGGTGAAAAAGATTATTATTGAGTACGCTAGGTTTGATGGCACCGACTACACCTTTTGTAAAGTAAAAATGGAAGGATATTTGGAATACTGTGAATATGATGTTGAGAAGGATTATAAGACTCCATACACTTCTCTAGCGAATGGTCTGAGTACTGCTGATGAGATCAAGGTGCATGAAGCAAACAATAAGACAAAATATATTTTGATTAATAGTCTTTCACAATCTAAGTTAATTAAATTCATAAATCTAAAGACTGCTAAAGAAGTGTGGGATGCACTAGAAAGGATTCATGAAGGAGATGAGAAGGTTAAAAAAGAAAAAGTTGCAGAACTTAGAGTCACAATTTGAGATACTGTGAATAACTGAAGATGAGAACATTAAATCCTATGTACAGAGAGTGGACGAGCCAATAGGTGGAATGCGAGGACTTGGTGAAATGGTGGATGAATCCAGGATAGTAAAGAAGATTCTCAAAACTCTTCCTGATGCATATAGTGAAAAGGTATCTGCAGGAATTTATAGATTATAAGACATAGACTAAAGATTAGTTGTTGGGTACTCTAACATCATTTGAAATGAGAAAGCCTAGCTTGAGAAATGGATCAAAGACAGAAATTGCTTTCAGGGCTACAAAGGTTGAAGATCCAAATGAAGAGAACTTCAATGAAGTGGAAGCTAACTTTTTGATAAGAATGAAAAAGGGATCTGGTAAGTATCAAGGTAAGTTACCTTTAAATGTTTTAGTTGTGGAGGAATAGGTCATTATACTTCAAGATGTCCGAAAAGAGCTAAGAGGAATAAACATAGAGAAGGAAAAGAAAACAAAAAAAAGATGATGAAGAGAGCTTATTATGTAAATGAAGATGTTGGTATTTCTAATGATGAGTCTGATTATGGAGATTTTGATGACAATGAATGTGTGTTCTTGGTTGTAAAAGATGAATCTACTCCTGCTAACACTGAAAGATAGGTGAAGGAAAGTGCTCTAGAGAAAGTTGAAAATATTGTGATTTTTGCTCTTCATGCTAAATAGGAAAATAACTACTAGGTTGTTGACAGTGGATATTCACATCACATGAATGGCGACAAAGCTAAGTTTTTTAAACTTGAAAAATATGGAGGCTTAGTTAAGATTGGAGATGATACTAGTGCTAAGATCTGTGGGATATGTTCAATCAATTTTTATGGAAAGCATAATACTGATGATGTATACTATGTTAAGGGTTTAAGGAATAATCTCTTGAGTGTTGGATAGATGTGTAGTAAAGGATATGATCTTGTGTTCAAGGATGAGAAATGTGAAATAAGGAAAGGATCCAGAACTGTGATTGTTGTTGGAAAGAAATCTGAAGAAAACATTTATCAACTTAAGGGTGAAGATGGACATTTTTTTATGTCTCAAATTAATGACAGTTGGCTATGGAACCAGAGAATGTGTCATATGAGTTTTTACAATATGTTGAGAATCAATGTTGTACAAGCTGTGAGAAATCTACCAAGGATTACAAAACCTATTAATGTTCTTTGCAGGGATTGTTAGTTTGGAAAGCGAGCAAGAAACAGCTTTAGGTCAAAGGAAAAATATACTACCAGACTACTGGATTTGATTCGTACAAATCTATGTGGTCCTACAAAAGTGAGAAGTCTACAAGGTGACAAGTATTTTATGCTTTTGATTGATGATTACTCTAGATTTACATGGGTTACTTTTCTTAGAGAGAAATCCAATGCATTAGAAAAATTCAAAGTATTCAAAGCTGTGGTTGAAAATGAAATGGACATGAAAATCAAATGCTTGAGGTCTGACAAAGGTGGAGAATTCACCTCCAATGAGTTTAATATGTTTTATGAAGCACATGGGATAAGAAGACAATTTTCTACTTTGAGAACTCCTCAACATAATGGAGTTGCTAAAAGAAAGAACAAAACGGTTCACGATCTACCGAAAGTTTACTACAGAGAAGCACTTACACTGTTGCTTATGTGTTTAACTGAGTTCAAGAAAAAGCTAACAGCACTAAGACTCCCTATGAGTTGTGGAATGGAAATATTCCTACTGTAAAGTATTTCAAGGTATTTGGAAGCAGATGTTATATCAGAAGAGATGAAGAAAATTTAGGAAAGTTTGATGTAAGGTGTGATGAGGGTATCTTCCTTGGAAACTCCCTTAGAAGTGAAGCTTATAGATGCTACAATAAAAGACTGAGAAACATTGTAGAAAGCACAAATGTCAAGGTTGATGAAGCATTGAAGAATTCAATTGAATTTGATGTCTATGTATCAGATGAACCTGATTACAGAGAAGTAGAAGAAGTTGTGGAAGAATAGGAAAAGAAGAATTAAGAAGAAGAAGCTCGGGTGGTGTCCCCAAAGACACCTAAATATGTTCAAAAGAATCATTCAGAAGATCAAATCATTGGAGACAAGAGTAAAGGAGTATTAACAAGAAGCAAATTTGTTGCTACTATAGAAATGTATCTATGTCTACTTTCTAAAGTTGAGCCTAAGATAATAAGCGAAGCATGTAAAGACGAAAAATTGGATGAAAGCTATGGAAGAAGAACTTATGTAGATTGAGAAGAATCAAACCTAGGAATTGGTTCCCAGGCCGAAAGATAAAAACATAATTGGATCAAAATGGGTATTCAAGAACAAGTTGAATGAGAATAGAGAAGTGATCAAAAATAAAGCAATTCTTGTGTGTAAGGGCTACTCACAAGTAAAAGGTATAGATTTCCAGGAGACTTTTGCTCCGGTGACTAGAATGGAAGTTGTCAGAATGTTTCTGGCATTTTTTGCTCATAAATATTTTAAAGTTTATCAAATGGATGTAAAGTCTACATTTTTGAATGGTGAGTTAGAATAAGTTTGCATGGAACATGATGGAACCCCTCAAAAAAAATTTGGTTCCATTTTATAATTGTGCAAAATTTGGCTTGGACCCTTGTTTCTAACTTAGGGTCATGTCTTCTTCACTGTGTTAGGGTCTTTATGATTTAAAACCCTCCAGAATTGGCATATGAGTCCAAAAACCCTTGATTGTTATATTATTTCATTTACCTGATATTCCCAATCTCATGTTGGTTAAGTTACCTCGTATACCATCGATGTCGTTGTATTCACCGGCCCCTTGAACTTAGGATTGTCAGTCACCTTGATCATTTTATTTTATTGTTTAAAATTTTTGTATGGTCGGGCTTGATTTTCCTTTTAATGACTTAAGTCTTAAATCCTCATTCCTAAGGGTCAAATTCTCGTTGGCCTAAAGATGGCCCCCTTTTAAGCTAACTTTTGCAGCATGTGTAGAATTAGGATTTCATGATGGTCATTTGATCATTAGGAATTGATCCTAGTCATTCCCCATGCACCCATGTTGATTTATTCCTTCTTATTTTATTCACATGGGCTAACGGGCTTCAGCCATGTGTCTAGCATATTAGTGGGCCTGTTCTTTTTGGTGAGGGTATTTAGTACCATTCAAAGAGGATCAATAGTTACAAGTCTGAGACGTGGCCACATCTTGACCACTCCCCGCATGCCCGTGTTGGTTTATTTCATGTTATTTTAAATAGACGGGCTAGCGGGCAATGGCAATGTATCATGCTTGGCGATGGGACCAATGTCTCCATAGGGCTAGTGGACATAGTTTTAATAAAGATCAACAATGAAGATTGCAACACGTGTTCTCATCGGGACTGTTCCGTACATACCCATTTGTTTAAAGTAGTAAGGAAAGATAGTTACTCGTGCTAGCAAGTTGAACGACACTTGTCACTTTTTTGGGATCCACCAAGCTCTGAAGAAGGTGATTGCTTCATAAGGAAGGAAACTGATGGTCAATGACAGGTGACGTGGGTCAATCCTGACCACTCCCCGCCATCCCGTGACAACCCGCTTGTGTGCTATATTTTGCAATAGGAAAGTGTCGCGTGGACATTTTAAAAGGTTCTGACGGAATCTAGTGGAATTGGAAAGTAGCTAAAATTATCCAAGAGGGTACTATTTCCAAATGGCGCCATTTTTTAAGTTTATTCCTTGAAGCACATGTTTGGGATTTCGGTCGTCAATTCTAACAGTTATCGATACATGTGGGAAAGTCAAAATAAAGTAGGGAAATGTACGAACCAATATTTTGAGATCAGATCAAGATCATTCCCTATTGTTCTACTATGAAGAAATATGAATGTATTAATTCCCACGGGTAAGCGGGTAATTATAGCATAAAAAAATTTAATTGATTCTAAGTATGTGGTTGAAATATGTGTACAGAGTGGATGTATATCCACTTGGAGCTTTTTTTATTAAGAAAAGGCACTAAAAGCACAATTAAAACTTGGTCATAATTAGTTGCATTGGTAATCTATTTGTTGATTTATTTCTTTAAAAACATGATCAACGGTTGAGATTAAAAAAGATCAAAGTAGATTGTTGTCAACTCGCACACTCAAACTTTATTTGAGTATTAATGGTTGGCACACTTGCATGGATTGATATAATGAGGACCGATGGCCATAGTTTTCATTCTGAATTTGCATTCAGACACTAATAATTGAGTTTGAGTCTGAGAGAAAAATTAGTGATGGTTTTTTTCGTTCTTATCACTAAGAAGATGAGTAAGTCTGGAGAGTTTGTTAGGCCAGTCCAAAGGTCTACGAGAAAAGTTGGTGGAATATGAAAAGAAGGAAAATAAAAGGTCAAGTATAGTAAGGCTTATCTGGGAGGACGTAATTCTCCCAGTGAGGTTTCTGATAGCCCTTCAAACAATGGGGTGACACTAATTCGAAGTGTGACCATTATCCACTCTCCCTTGTACCTTCTAAAGACTCTAACGAGGAAGTGGTGATGGTTCCTCCAGTTCCACCATGAACAAAACGTGGGTGAGTATCCTCTGAGGTTGATGACTCAAAGTGATGACTCTGCCCCATTTTTGTTTTTGACAACACCATAGCCATTTTTTTAGGATTGTCCTATTCAGCATTCATGTGATTTCTTGTTTCTAGTGTTGATGTGAAAAAAATTTAGGCTGGTGTGTTGGAGAAGTGCCAGACTTCCTAACATTGGTGGCATGTAGGATTTTTTTGGGTGGTATGCAATTTTTTGCTAGAGCTACGAGTGCAGAATCTTCTTTGGTCAACAAGGATGAGGATTTGATGTTGTTGCAGTAACAAACTTTTCCTTTTGAAGAGTTGGCATGTCTTCATGCAAAGGATGTGGAATTTGGTCTTTTACTCTTCCATTTTCCGCAATGAGTGCAGGTAACTAACTAAGAACATCTCAAATTCTAGTGCAAATGATAATGAAATGAAATGAAATGTAAATGTAACTAGGCCTAATGCGTGTTGCTCCCTTATTCTATAAAAGGGATTCCAGGGCTCATTACAAGGGGTCGGATTTTTAAGTCTCAACAGGGTTTTAGGTGAAAGCTAAGTTCAAGAAAGGCACTTTGTAAAGAATATGGATGAATAGAACAATAGGTTGTCTTGGGTATGAGTCTTGTATGTAATAGTCTTAAATTATTTCTATAGAGGCTACAGACATAAAAACAAATATTAGTCCAGAAATAAATACTCTCCTATGTATCTTTCTCACAAGTTATGAATGAAAATACTAATGGTGTTATCATTTATCTTCAATTGTTCCATTGAATGTATGATTATGTTTTAGCTTTAACTCAAAGAGTTGATTAAAAATGCTTAAGGAGGGTTATAGATTTTGTAAGGAATTGCACAGGATTTGTAAGGAGTGAGTGTTTTTAGGCATTGTGAGTTTTCATAAATGCAAAGCACTATGAAAATAGTCCACCCATCTCTGAAATAAGTAGTTTACATATTTTATTGGTTCTTATATATTTGACTTTGTTGGTCCAATTGATGAAACACAGATCTGTTTGTTAAAAATATTGCATGAAGATGAGTAATTAGCATACTTGGCCACAAAATTAAAATAAGAACAAAATTCATTTAAAATATTTTCAAGTATAGTATGGGATTAAGCTACCCCTATTCCTAGAAACTAGGAAATCATCTGCTTAAAGGTTTTCCAAACCTTCAGTGAAGTACATTATTTGCAATATGTAGGAATAAATTTGTGTATAAATGTGTTATCAACTAGATACACCTCACATAAACACAATATGAAACACCCTCCTAGGTCCCACAAAGCCTAAAGTGAAGGATTAAAGACCTCAAAATCATTTACTTGTTGTGTTGGACACTAGCCTTGCAGTTTCTTCATTATAGGAGTTGGCTACTTCTTAGAGAACTCTAAGGTTCTAGTGGAAAAATAACCAACAGAACAACCAGAAGGATTTCAATTGCCATATCAACCCGATATGGTCTGCAAATTAAAGGATTTATATGGATTGAAGCAAGCTCCTAGAGATTGGTATGCAAGATTGGATAGATACTTGATTCAGCAAGGTTTTAGTAAAGGTACAAAAAATAGAAATCTCTATTTCAAAACTGAAAATGACAAAATATTGATAGTAGTTGTATATGTTGATGATATTATCTTTGGAGGAATTGAAACAATGTGAAAAAAAATTCTGAAGAAATGAAAGAGTTTGAAATGTCTATGTTTGGTGAGATGAATTTCTTTGTTGGGCTGCAAATCTATCAAATAAAAAAAGGGATTTTTATTTCACAGTCAAAGTATGTAAATGAAATGTTGAAGAAGCTTGGGATGGATGGTTCCAAACTGGTATGCACTCCTATGGTGACTGGCTACAAATTGAGTAAAGATGATGATTCACCTAAGGCTAATCAGAGAAAATACAAATCTATTATTGGAGGACTATTGTATTTAACTGCTACCGGATCGGATATCATGCATGCAATTTGTCTTGTGGCTATATTTCAAGAAGATCCTAAGGAACACGTGTTGTTATTGTTAAGAGGATATTAAGATATTTGAATGGCACTCTAGATTATGGCTTGTGGTATCCTAGGATATTGATTTTACTCTAAGTGCTTATATAGATGCAGATTGGGTAGGTTGTATTGATGACAAAAAGAGTACTAGTTGTGGTGCATTCTTTCTTGGTTGCAAATTGGTGTCATGGTTAAGTAAAAAGCAAGATTCAATTTCCTTATCCATTGTAGAGGTTGAGTATATTACTGCAACATCCTTCTATACACAATTTTTGTGGATGAGATAGACATTGAAGGATATCAAAATAATGTATGATGATCCCATTTCTATTTTCTGTGATAATACAAGTGCAATTAACATTTCAAATAATCCAGTGATGCACTCAAGGACAAAGCATATATCAATAAGGTATCACTTTTTAAGAGATAATGTTATGGAAAATGAAGTGAAGCTTGAGTATGTACCTACAAGGATTAGATTGTTGACATATTTACTAATGCTCTTCCTAAAGATACTTTTGATTATCTTTGTGAGAAGTTAGGGGTTATTGTCCATCCTTTCTTGAACTAGATGCATATGTAGATGCATCAATCTAGTGGATCTATGGTTCTATCTTTCTGTTGGAATGGTGTTTGGTGGCTACCTCTCAGGGGGAGTAAGTAGTGTCACATGTTGTCATTGAGGAATTATTTGGGTGTACTCCTAAGGGGGAGTATTCAGTATTGGTAATGTTCTTAATGTTAAAGGGGAAAACAATATAAAATGTCTTTTATCTTTTCCATTGATGCCAAAGGGGGAGAAAGTATCATGTGAAAAAGTAAGGGGGGAAAGCATTCTTGAAGATTGATGATTCAGAGTTGTGTTGTCTTTGATGGTTTTTCACATCATGTGTTGCCCTCAATGACAAAGGGGGAGATTGTTGCAAGTATGAAGGTGTTGTCATTGATTTCAATCGGTTATCAACTGGTTGTTGTTATCATTGATGTCATATTGATTGTATATGTCGAGGATATTGAGAAAATTGTAATAAGGAAGGTTTGTTGGTTTTCTCTAGTTGTGCTTCAGGATGTGTTCCTATGCTTGTGTGATTTAGACATATTCTTCATTATTTTTTATGGTTGCTATATCCAAAATTTGGGCTTCTGGATCATCGTACAATGCGAGATATTTTAACCAATATATCTATGTTTTTTTGTGTATCTATTTGTGGTATGTGAGAAATGTAGTTTCTCCAGATTTCTCTGAATTGTGGTTTTAGGACTTGTAGATATGAAAATAAGCTGATATGATCATGTTCAAGTTAATTTTGCTATCTAGAAAGATTGGATCGTGTTAATGTTGTGTGTGCTTAATTGTTTTATGTGTTTTACACGAGTATTGGTCGACCTTGTGTTAACCTCATTAAGTATGTGTTTGGGTATCCCTCATTCCAATTCCACCGTGGAATGTTTTGGTGCTGACCTAATTTGAATTTAGAAATACAAATGGTGTGTGGCCGACCTTGGACGGGTTTCAAGGTTGAAGATAGTATAAATATGAGTTAAGATGTTTATGAAAAGTGAATGCAAGAGCAAGATAGGTGTGAGATAGATTTGAAATAGAGTGTGTGATGCAAGTTTGAGTAGATCAGTGTGAAATTCAAGTGGCAAGTTTCCAGAGGCAATGAGTTGAAGGTGTACTCTATCATTCAAGCATGTCTACAAGTGTGTGTGAGCGAACTGTGGTGGAAATATTTGTTGCATTGAGAATGTTTTCTCTTAGTAACAAATCTCTTCTATCTTCTTTATAATTTTGCGGTAGTGAGCACTCTAGGTGGTAAACCCTTTTTGGACAGTGAGTCCTATTTTTGTAGCAGTCTTGAACAAGTAAGTCTTGTCTTGGCAGTGATCCTTTTCAGTAGTGACCCTTTGTATTCAGTTTTAGAATTCTTTATATTGTGAGCTAATCCTCACCATGGTTTTTCCCTCATTGGTTTTTCCACATAAATATAGTGTTATTGTGTGTATGGTTTTACATCTTTTAGTTTCTACTTTTGCACTTAATCATTAATCACAATAGCAGAGTAAAGGATTTATGAATGGTTATTGATCAAACATCTAGTAAAAGTTTTTAAAGATTGCTACAACTGATTCACCCCCCTCTTAGTTTTCTTGTTCAACATCTCTAACATTTTCCTTTTGGTATGGATTACTTGGTAATTCTAGCATTCAATCCTTAGAATTCCACATTACACTACATACGTGATATCAGGTTGTCAGAGATTTTTTTTTTGTTTTCTTAAATGCCATGAGCCACTTGGTAAGCCCAACACCTGATCTCTGAGGATAAACACTTTACACTTTACATGAGATCGAGGCCTCAATATTTTATTATATGTCTACCTTCAAGGTACATGTCAAGAGGTATGACCAAACTCTAAAACCTGACATGATGTTTTTTTATTCTAAGTAATAATTCAAATCCTTTTCCTTTTGTTTAGCATAGGATATGGGAGACCTTTGAAGCTCGATAGGAAAGTATATTAGAATTTTGGCTAAGTATTAATCTTAAAAGAAGTTTTATATTGACTTTCTTGTTCTCCCTAATGATCTCTAATTATGATTCTTGTGTGATTTTTGTAAAGTTATGCAAGGAGAGAAATAATATGAAGTATGAATTCAATAGGTATCATCCCCCTTCCAAGATGTACATAGGGAAGGAGATCTAGGACCAACTTAGCACAATTCCTAGAAACCTCATGATTGGTTGAAGCAACTACCATTCTAGCTTCAACATAGTCTCTTGAGTTGGTACTAACTTGTGCCCAACATTACAACTAGAGATAAGAATATTTTTGGCCCATCAAGAGAAGTTGTGTTGGAAATTATTCTAGAGATAGTAGAAAGGGTGTTTTTCCTTCACAAATATGCATAATATGATGTGTGGACATGAAAAAATCCTTCAATTTTTATAAAAACAAAACAAGAAGGCCATAGGGTTCGTCAATGACCACCTTCTCCTAGTTATCAGGAAAGTTGTACAAAAGATGGCTAAGGTGCAACACATAAATGAATCCAAAGAAGATACAAAAGATCTCATCACATTCCTCAACAAAGATCATGGATACCCCAATGCCAAGGAATTTCACCCATGGATGTTTATTGCATCGTGAAGATAGATGACAAGAAGATTGATTGGGGAATAAACATTAGTGACAATTTACATGATCAATTAATTGATGTGTTTGAAAACACCAAAGTTTATGTATGAATTCATACTTGATATAGTTATTGGCTTCCCAAGCTAGTTTTCTTGGATTGAGAAGAGTTGATTCTCTCTAACTAGGAGAAACAGGTTATACCATTATTATCCCTAGTTGGAATTGAAGGAATTCCAAAAGAATTATTGTATAATCAATGATGATTTTATTTTTGCAGTGATAAGAGGGTTGGAAAATGAATTTGCCAAAATATTGTCAGTAGAGGCAACCTCTAAGCTAAAAAACTGGGGGAATTGATTATCTAATTCAAGAATTTCACATATATCAAGGTTGTAGTATTTTATAAAGCACCTTACAAGATACTTAGTTACCCTAGTGATAAATTGATTCTACTAGAGCTTTGTAGACATGTTGCAAAGATCCACAAGTTGGTGGTCATCAAGCATAAGGTTGGGTATACCTTCCCATTAAGGTGGGAGTATATTCTTATGCTAATATGTAAACAACCAAGACTGTAAAAATTGAAATGGCTTATTTAACCATGGATCTATTGGGATATATAAGGATAAAATTTGATCCTATAGGCAAGATTGGGCCAGTAATAGTGGCATTTTTTAAACATAATCCTAAACTAGAAGGCCATTGGTCTAGTTTCCTAGATGACCATGAAGGATTAAGGACTATTGCAAGTTTCCTTTGGATATAATAAAGGCATATAAATTGGTAAAACTGACCAAAGACCTAAAGGATGATGGAAAAGTGCTACGTCCTATATATAGTATAAAAATAATCTTTGATCAACCTAGAGATGTGGAGGATTGGCTAGTCCCAAAAATTCTTCAATTGATAATAGGGCTATAAATATAGTATCTAGAACAATATGGCAATTATAAAAAACCATACGCAATGCTAGAGCCACACCCCAAGGCACAAGAAAATAGAAAAAAAACTAGAGAATCTTCCAATGCAGTAGTAGGAGAGGTAGAATACAAAAGAGAAATGAGGGTTGCTCCCACCAAAAGGAAAAGGGTGGAAAAACCAGTAGTTATGAAATCAAGTGAGAGTGAGGATGAAGAAGATGAGGTGCCACTCAATAGGATAAGGACAAGTCCCCAACTAACTCTCTTCATCTCTATCGTCATCTCTAGCAAAGGAGTCCCCCATTCAATATCCACCCCACAACTCTCCATCTCACAATTCACCACCTCAGTCTCTACCTAGGCAATATCCTCCAACTCGGAGTTTTCCCCAAAAATATCCTATTTATACACCTCCTCCATCTCCACCACAAATTCCCAATCCTCCACATTATACTTTAGTCCCTTCACCTCCCTATTCTTCTCCACATGCAATTGTACCTTCACCTCCTCGCCTATAACAAGGAAATCAACCCAAAGGGCAAGGTGACCAAGTGAATGAGTTATTATAGGAAATAGGGATTGGGGACCTTAATACCCTAGTATAGGAAGAGACTCCTCAATCTAAGGTCTATATTCAACACTCACCAAGTAATATTAGAACTATTGTTGCAACACCACCTCCTTCTCCCCCTTAATCTCCACAAATAAAAACATCAAGTCTTTTAGTATGGATTAACCAAAATGTACAAAAGAGGACAATGGAATATGCTTAGGAAGAGGTTGATATTATCTTCATTGGTAGAAGTCTTAAGGCCCAATCAAGCAAGAAAATGGTTGGAAGACTCTCCACTATATCAGTGGATGAACAAGGAAATAGAGTGGCTAAGATAGCCACCCCCATGGTAGACCAACCAAAATCCCAAATGACACTTAGGAATTATATCATATAACATGTTAGCTTAGGATCTATAAATAGGGAAGAGAAGCAATATTTGAAGCTATTTTTTACCATAATACTTGAGAGAATGAAGAAAGATGAGAACACTGAGGAAGAACTCAAGGCTCAAGCGAGAAAATTAACTTCATATATCAATTACCCAGTTGCTCCTATTGACTCAATTGCACCTGATCCCATATTATTAGTAGCATTGAATAAGGATTCTCAACATCCAAATCTAAAAGGAAATATCCATGCCACTTCAAAACAAAGAGAGGGATTGCAAGCTCTCGGGGGTAGGGTAATTAGAGAAGCATTGAGATCCTATTACAACATTAGTTATGAGGCAAGTTTGGTGATGGAAATGGAAGATAAAATGGATTAGGATCTTTTTTTGTGGGTATAATACATCCCAATTTTGCAAAGGATGAGGGCTACTCCTTCCATTGAGTTAGCTTGATTGGGTACTTTTTGTAAAGAATACCAAGAGTTACTGGAAGAATGGTTGAAAGCTAGTAAACTCAAAGTGAAGAAACTTAAGGAATGTAAAACCAAATTAAATAAGAGTATAGACTCAATGGATAAGGTAATGGCCAAAGTAGAGAAGTTCATCAAATATATTCCTTGCACTTTTTGGGAAAACCCTTCATTGGTACGACCAATGGCTAGGATAATTAAAGAGTTTACATATTCTCTCCATCAACAAATTTTTGAAGAATCTATGGATAGGATAACAAAGGCTAAGGTTTCCATTTGGATGTTCTAGGAGGATTTAAAAGAGTTTGGAGAATTGTAAGACAACATCAAGAAGTCTACTTTTTCTTAGAGAATAAAGCTTAAGTATCACAAGGGACCCAATGCAAATAATTTAACTGAAGTGATCACTTCCTTCTTGGAGAAGTTCCCAAATCAGTGTGATATCTTAAGCTATCAAGTATTCTTTTATTTATTTTATTCTTTTTTTTCAAATAAATGTAATAAATTAACTTAAGAGGTTTGATAACTTGTAAAAGTGGTGTTAGAGTGCCAACTTAGCTTGTAACTAATAGTTAACTTAGTTTAGATCTAGTCAACAAAATTAGGGTTCTAGTTGAACTATTTCAGATCCTAAAATTTTGTGAAACCAAGGTTGTTAGTTATTACTACCTGTGGACATTTTTTAGGGGTTAGACATTAGATTTTGTAGTGAACTTATACAATTACAACATGGATTTTCTATTGAATATTGTAATTTTATAAATTTTGATAATTAATCAAAGGATCATGCCTAGTATGTTTTCATCAATGTTTGATCATAGTAATGATATGTTATATTTTATTTCTTTAAAAGTGAATAACCTAGTAATATATGTGTTTTAATTGTTCTTTTGTAAAAAGTGTCACAAATATGTACATGAAATAATGGTGGTTTGATTGCACACAATTTGAAATATCTTATGTAGTGACTTCCTTAGATACTTGCATCAATGTTATAAATGGTTGTATGAGATATTAATGTTATCCCTCTGTATTATTTGGCATTAATTTCATCACACCAAGGCTAAGGTATCAGGTTATATTCATGGTGATTTTTAGTTCAGTCTCTTTGCATGATCTCTATGCTGATTTCTCTTGGCATCATTACTTGCATATGATATATGTTTTGTGTGCAGTTTGAGGTGATAATGTTCATCTGCATGTTTTGTGTTCTAACATGTTCAGACTTCATGATAGTGTTGTCCAGGTGCTATAATAAGTTGATTATCCAAAGTAATTTCAAAACAAAAATAAATAAAACAAAACACATGGTATTTTTATGAGGCACCACTTTGCTATAGTGCATCTACAAATAAGGTTTGGTGAGTGCAAGTGTAATATGGACATTATTATTATGAAATCATTTGATGGTGACAAATTTTATGTTCACAATGATATAATTCATCGCACAAAGGTGCAATGATTTTTGTTGAAAACAAAACAAAAGACAAGGTCAAAATGTAAAGTGATTATTGCTTTGTCGGGTGGAGATTCTTGTTTTTTTTTGTGAATGGGAATATTTCCCATCATAATACCCGGACTTCAAAATCATTATGTCAAAATGCAAAAAAAAAATTGTGACTTCGATGAGCACAGTTAATCAATT
>VDFB02345355.1:310653-325347 GCA_007258455.2 Sequoia sempervirens
CTACCAAACCAAAATCTATAACACCATGGCATTTGAATAGTCTATAGCCAAACCCCACTTAAACAAGATACCATGATCACTACAAAGATCTACAAGTATAGATAGCACACATATGCGTTAAGTATGCAACTTGCAAGTATATATAGCCTACAAAATTGCAAAACTTGAAGATCTCAAAGCAACATAGCATGGATCCACAAAGCAATGTAGACCCAAAATCAAGCAGACTCAACTCCACAAGTAGAGGAAAGAATCAAGAGATAAAATGTAGATTCTTCCATGACACTTACATCAAATCCAAAATGCCAAAAAATCCTCAATTGGAAACAACATCAACTCAAGGGCTTGACAAGAACCACCAAAAAATGTTGAGTGACTAACTCAAGAGCATTAACACTCTTTACACCAAGAAAGTGCCAACCAACTTTCTCAAATAATGCACTTAATCATGCATGCAAACCTACGACTATCTTGCTTCCAAAAACACTCCCACAAGATTCACAATCTAAAAATAGCCTCTCCATAAATATACAAAACCACAAAATTTAGTTAACATGCAAATATGAATCCAATTATCATCTAGAAGACCCCCAAGTCTAAAAACAAGGGAATATCATAGATAAGCATACCCATAAAGTTTTAATAGAAAATCTACAAAGCCCACAAATTCAATCAACATAAATCTAAAACATACAAGTACAACCATCCATCAAGACCAAGAGGCTATCTAAGAATTCCAAGTCATCAGAAGACCAATCCCACAATTCACCATGTACATGCATACAAAGGATCTAGGTTATTCTAGAAGCTTCCAAGTCATCCAATGACCTCCACACTCTACATGCATTTGAGGGCTAATAAACTAGTGCTTTACAACACCAAGGGCTAAAACCAAACATCCAACATAAGCACACTAATTCATAGTCTAGACAACCAATTCTTTTCCATGTATTCCATGAGCCAATGCTTGGTAGCCAACATGAACACTTTATTGCACACAACCACAAGATGAAAACACTCAACCAGCATCAAATACAAGCACCAAGTCAACATGCAACATGTAACCTCATGACCAATTCCATTTTGCTCCACCACCTCTATTCTATGAGTGCTTGCCATATTGTGATCTAAAAAACAAGATGGACTGCAAGACTTTTACACATACAAGGATTAATAATTAGTCAATTCCTTCCTACATGTTTTCTTGAACTTTTCAATCTAGGAAATCAAAATAAAGGAATGCAACCACATGCAAACGTGTAAGCACATGCAACTCACATGTAACCAATAGAACCTAATAGGTTCTAATACCAAATATTAGGAAAACCCAATATGTACCTCCAACACCATAAGATTTAGTAAACAAAAAGCCTAACACAAGTGCAAACAAACTACACAATAAAGTGGAATCAAGGCACATATTCATTTCCCATACTAACTCTTAAGAGGAAAAGGATGCAAATCTCAAATCTATGAAAATTTCAACAACATATCAACATGTAAAATAACACATTAAGAACAAAGATGAGAGAAGAAAAAAAAGAACATTGGCAAAAGAGAAAAGGAACTAATATACATGGGGAAAACCCCTAGTAAAAATATCCACCTTCCAAAGCATTGAACCAATTTATTAATTGCACACCACATACTAGTTACACTACGCTTCCAAGCTTTTAACATGGAAATCAACATCCTACTCCTTTGGAGGAAATTTGACAACAAACTCTACAATAAAAACTCCTCAATCATCTAAACCCAAACACCCAAATAAATAATGAATAACCAAACAAGAAAACTATGTACCAACATAAGAGGAATGCCGCTTACATCCCTACGGCACAAATTCCAACACCTAGATTCACGATGGGTCTCCAAGCTAGTAATAGAATATTCCTCTTACACTTGTCAAAGCAATAATGATGCCATAGCCCACCCACCAACTTGGGCACCCTATTTAGTGATACTTTATGACATATGTCATAGATTGTCATAATGCTAGTCAAGATTCTTAGTCCACTTTGTAAATAGCTCCAATATCTTACGATGCCATAATAACATTATATGCTCTTACAACTTCTTATACATGTCATACAAAGGCATACGCATGGCATAATGGCCAAGTCATAAGTGGGACACCCCATTTCTCAAATGAGGACAAAACAATTAATAAATAAATATTTCAAAAATTAGGACTTGCAAGGTGTATAACACACCTAATTCCAACAATTTATATTTTGATGGATTCTACATAATAACTTTGTTTAGAGGACTATAATCATACTAATCATTGTCATTGTCATTATTGTAGGTTAAGTTTTATTGTCCTAAAATCATACAAAAACTCATACCAAATAACTATAAATGTAGTTGTAACCAAGACCACTTAATAGAGGCAAATTTAGTGACACATCACTAGAAAACAAGGCCATTTTACTATCATGTATTTTTTAGAACAATCTCTAGGAGGAGTTTTTGATACCTAAGATGATTTGATCCCTTTTCCTAAGTGTAGCAATTGTTGGTGGAGAAACCTAAAGAATAATCAACATCACAAATAATTTCTTGGATGAGCTAAAGGGGCTATATAATAAATGGTTCATAAGGCACAACACTTTTTTGATAGTTTTACAAATGTGGTAACAAGTTATGTGGACTTGATATTGAGGAAACTCATAATAAATTACACTTGAGTTGGATTACTACAGGGATGGTGACCTCTTGGAAGTCTTGATGCTTCAACCTTGTGAGCATCACCTAGATGCAATGAATGCTAAGTGCGACATTAAGGTTTATGAGATAAGGGTACACGTGAATCACTACTTACGAAATATAGGTCAACGAGTTTGACTTTAAAACTATATAGTTGAATCCTAATAAAACATCATAATCTATATAACTTACTGATTCGACAACAATTTATAATACAACTCCATGACACTTGTAGATTCTACCACAATCCCCAAGAAAGCAATCGTTCAAATCACAAATTGTCCTTTATGAAACTAGCTTGATCTTCTAAAATTATTTGCTACAAAAAAGACTAACCTTCACTTCATTATCCTTTAACTTTGAAGCACATAATTTGATTCCTTGCAGAGATATATTGCACAAGGTTGGTTACACTCTACGACTTAACACAATTTAGAAATAAGTACAATGGTGTGAAGTTCATTTACTTCAATAGTTGTTTCAACATGTGATTTTTCCACAATCACCAAGAACTCCTGAACTATGTGCCAAAATGTTTGAAAAAGACTCACAAGGAACCCATCTAGCTTAGGGGCATACTTGTATTGTACCACTACAAAGAATATGACCGTTTTTTGTCACGTACCCACCAACTTTGTGATTTTTTTTGTGTTAATCACCTAAAATCTTGATGTAATTTAGACAAAGGAAGAACCCTAATATTTAAGACTATGATTGTACTTGTTATTTTTTGGATGTTTGTATGGAGTTAATATTAATATTTTAATCGTTAACTAGTATAATTGTTAGCTAATTTAGATTATGAATTAAATGGCTTCATTTTAGCTTACGACATGGATGCATCTTTACATGTATATTGTATTTTGGACTAACTGGGTACTAACATTCTTGTGTTGACTTGTGCATGAGAAATTGGAGTGGTTTTACAATTGCCAAAAGGTGCAAAAAAATGGACCTAGCAACTTATACCTTTGTGTCCTTGAGATCGATTCACCCTAGTTATACCATCCGACTGAGAATTTTCCCATGGTACCCTTGATCCATAGCTAGTCACTACTTGTGGAAATCTCTCATTAAGCCTATATGACCATTTGGGATTGAGGGTGGACCCTCAATGTAGTATGGGTTATACACTAAATCTTCTTCCTAGTTGTCCAATGGTGTACTCGACCCCGTTGGGTTGAGGATGGACCCCTATCAAGTCCTCTTCCCAATAATCCTTGGAAAATCCTAGTCTTCAACTAAGACCATGACCTTGACTCCTTCACAGGACTATTCTCCAGGATAGCTAGCTAGGTCCACTTGGTCGGGTTGGACTAGGTAGTGGTTCACTTAGTTGGTTTTGTTGCACCCACGGGGATGGTAAATGGAAGTCCAGACAAGCAGGATGCTACTTATGATTAGTCGGTCAAGTTCTTATTCTCCTACAAATACTTGTATATTGAGAGTTTGTTGCTTGTAGATTAAATTGTGTGCTAGTTTTTGAAAGAGTTGAAGGCACATCCTGATGATGGATCACGGAGTGTGATCTGAAACGTTGATTCAAAAACTAGCACATAGTTTAATCCAGAAGCAGCAAAACTCTCATTAATATGGACTGTGGAAATCTAATGTCTTTGATACTCATATATTATAAACTTTGCACTTGATTTCCTATGGTACATTGTTGTATAATTGAATAAACTAATTAATCATACTGCTGCTTGAAAATGATTTCTGCATCTGCAAGCTGGTTTTATCTTATTTAAAAAAAAAATTGATCTCATGGCTGTATATTTACATTTTCGACAAGAGATCTGTAATTGCCACTATCAAATTTCTCTTTTACTGCTGAAAAACGAAAACTAACTGAAGGAATATAAGACAACTAAGTATTTTGTGAATACTATCAAACAATGCCTGGATTTGTCAATACATTTCTGTAGCATTCCCCCACAGCCTCAAATGTCACAAAGCAGAAGCAATGTCGATAATCCTATAATCAATAAAAATTAATTGCATTACGTGATTAAATGTTACATCTATGAATATGTGATGGATTTACGGAAAAATGTTGGAATCCATGATTTGGATTCCAACATTCAATAAATATTGAAACAATCCATCTAACGAATACAACTTTTTTATTTGGCTACATGACATCTAACAGACCAGCCAAAATATGAAAGATTGGGCAATATGTGAGTTCAAAATACAGTTCCATGCCATTAATTTGAAATTGTCTTCGAATTAATTGCATTTAACATAGAATATTCTAAATACACTGGGTTGCATTTTCTCAGCTTGTTATTAAGTAATTTTGGCTTTTTGAAACATCAGTCAATATGATACAATAAATTTCCTTCTCTTCCCAACTGTTCAATGAGCTCAGACATATCTCTATCTATATTTTTTGAAATTCTCAAATATGAATTGACTCCTTGCATGGGTCCATGCGATTCAGTTTGGAATAGAGAAGGCCAATAAACTGAAACCGTGTAGAATAACACTCATGACAACAGTTGTCCCAGGTTGGACAGCCAAGTATTCAGAGAAAAAACATCATTATAAATTTTCCATTAAAAGTTGTGCCCCGTAGCTACTGATTGAACCATGTATTAAAAATTAAGAATAACCCATATTATTTCATATATTCTGAAATGCTGACCTCTTTTTCTCTCCTCTGAATACAACAATGTTGAAATATACTCTCACAATTAAAGGAGAATCTCTTATGTTAATTTCCTAAAGAGTAAAAGACTTACCAATAAGAAATCTTGCTACCTAAATTTCACAGTACGCCTATTAAATTAGCATACCCCACAATCTTCCTTCTGAATTGTGTGTTCTTCAACATTTTGTTCCCCATACTTGTTTTTACTAGTGTTAATTTGCTCTTAAGTGAGGAGAGATTTTTATTAGGGAACTACCTCCAATTTATGTTTCATTTGGGAACTATCTCTAATTTATGTTTCATACTTCACAAGATCTCTTCTTAGAAGGAATGTAAAACTCAAATGTGCCTAAACAGGGGATGGCTTTTGACATAAATTTATGAAGATGGATTGATCTTATGCCTTGTTTGATGTGAACACCATCTCATGTTTCTTCAAAAGATTGTCTCAAAGTCCAGATTTTCCCAACTTCTTATTGTCTGATTTGGACCATTAAAAGTTACTTGAGTTAAATAGGCAACTAATCTCAGCTGACAAGGTAAACTGACAAAACATGCATTTCAGAGAAACTCTTGGTACCTTTATAAGATAATTCATCAAAGAAACAGAGTTGGCAGAAGACACAGAGGTATGAAACAAATGCAAAGAGGTTCAAGGGTCGTGCAGAACCCCAAGGGCCAGAGAGTAGCTGGAAAGTTGTGTGCCTGACAAATTCAGTTGCAGCCAAAATAGTCAGACAGATTCATGTTTGGCTGAAACCATCCTGCTGGGAACAGGACATCTTG
Source organism: Sequoia sempervirens (assembly GCA_007258455.2). Classification (NCBI taxonomy): domain Eukaryota; kingdom Viridiplantae; phylum Streptophyta; class Pinopsida; order Cupressales; family Cupressaceae; genus Sequoia; species Sequoia sempervirens. The sequence goes on from VDFB02345355.1 coordinate 316,802, forward strand.
ACAACTTCATACAGAGCAGAAACAATAAAATTGGTAATTTGTATGGGTCCCTTAAAAGTCCTCAATCATTTTGGGTCTCTTTTTGACATGTGTGCTGAATTTATGTATACATAAACCCCTTGTTGGCCTTGTAACAGTTCTTGACTTACAGTGTTCAGAACTGTAGCATGTACATGCAATGTAGGAGAATGTGTTTGAGCAAGTTGCAGAGCAGAGCAAGGCGGAAGCAACACTGTTGATGTCTGCGTTCCTCGAGGCCTTGACAAGGCAAATTGGCTTATAAAGTTGCATGTGATAGTGGCAAGAGAAGGCACGTGTTTCTCTTCTTAAGTTTTCCCACAATAGATTTTTCCAGGGTGTTGTGAGCTCTGCATTTACTGTGTGGTTCAGTCTATGCTTGTTTACTTCCATGTTTACAAACACCTGGAATTAGTTCTTATGAGATAAGAATCGAGTTGGTCAATCAGCTGTATAATATCTACGCTAATTACTTAACACACCTTTAATGTCCATGGTAATTACAGCACTTCAAGTTCAATGCGATGTTTTCATAGTGGCTGCTCCAATGTATTTCTATATGCACTTCCTTCCATTTGTTGAAATTTATTATCTGACAGTTTCAGCCCTTTGGGAAAAGGCCATAACCACATCAATCAAGAGAAAAGATTCCTTCTAATTGTATTTGTATAATACAGCTTGAAATCCACAGCAGACACTTTCAATCAAGTTCTGTTGGCAGATAATTTTACTGTCTGCTCCCATATAGAATGTTCACTAGCCGTCACATGCACCTCATTCTATTTGTTGCAATCCACTATCTAACAGTTTGCGGAGAAGACCAAAACATCATGAATCAACAAAATTGATCTTTCTCCTTAAACTTGAATAATGAAGCTTGATGTCTACAACAGACGCATCTACAGTAGGTGCTTTTGATCCATCCCTGTTGGAAGCTATTCTTAGTTATGTAGCATCTTCCCTCATTTTCTTGGAGTTTTCCTGCAGAAAAAAAAAATCTTCCAGGAAAAGGGCACCCATTTTCTGCTTAAATATCACTTAAGTCACTACTGTTTATATTGACAGACATTAATACATTTATCTATTCGTGGTAGAGCATTGGAAGAGAGTTAAATTCACCATAGTTAGGCACCCTATGAGGTCGCCTTAAAATATATTTTACTTGTAGCACGGATGATGTACCTTTTTCACGAAACAAAACTTGGAACTAGCTTGTCTTATGAGTAAATGTAAACAAATCTAATAGCAAGAATGAGGGATTCAAGGGTTCTACAATAATTCTTGGTTTCAAAATCTACAAAAGTTAAGATACAGATTTAGATTTTAATGTGCTGATTGCAGAACATTATTAGATTTCTATGACTGCATATCATTGAGGGATTCGCAAAATATATGTTTAAGAAAACAGGCCTCTAAGAGACACGTCTCATGAGAGGATGTGTCTCCAAGAGTGGAGACACGTCCACTCATGGGACGTGCTCTTTAGAGTCCGTGTTAACACATGGTTAACAATGCGTTTAGCATAACATATTTACTAACCAGCGAATATCACTATAAATATTGATTTAGAATACAACTATGATTCGCATTTTATACTAAACGATTTTCAGAAATAGCGATAGGATCAATCAGATACGATGGTGCTTGCAGCAATCGCCTGACCAGCACTTCGTCAACACTTATGAGTAAATTTGTTCACCAAGCTCTTTTATTCGAGCCATTTGGCAGCTATGTTGTATGAAACTTATTTTTCACTAGCATTGCTATTTATGTAAGTATATATTTCTTCAAACTCTACCGGAAATCTGTAAGATGCACACAAAAAACAGGCACAACACATTGAACGCAAACATCATATCTGAGGACTCAAGACTCAAACAAATGCTAAAATATGAATAAAAAAATAAATGAGCATTTAAATGTTTGGCAGTACATTCATATAAGAGACTGATAATAGATAAGAGTAAGGAACACTCTTCTAGAGTTAAAGCAAAATATTACATAAACATATCACTGTTGCAATTATCAATGATAAAATCAAGAATCCTTCGATGTTCTTACTCAATAATTCCAAGAATCAGTCTTCCTCTAAAGCTAAGGATGGTTAAGGCCCAGGACTCCTCTGCCTGGAGAAGCAATATAAAAATAATGTATTTGAAGAATCAATTATCCAACAACAAACGAAGCATTAAGAAAGCATGAAATATGTTTTCATTATTTAATATTTACCTTTGCTCTCTGAGAATACATATATAAAGCTTAAACATCTTTGTGAAAAGGAATCTCCTACACATTTAAATAAGTATTAGCATGTAAACAAACAATCAAACACAGAAAGCAATTAACAGGACTTTTGGAAAAATTGTGTGTATATTAGCATATAGTATGGATGGCCAGTAGGAGAGAATGACTTGCAAAGATAAATCAATTGAAAAAGACACCAATCCATTGTTTTGTTGAATAGCATTATTTGAATGCCAAGGTGCAAGCATCTAATCTGTATGTTTTGCGAGGCACAGGGAAGAATTGGTGCATCCATCTGCATGAGGTTGATATGTATTTTCCTAGTGTGTATTTTTTTGCAGGTCCCCATTAGTGCATATGGGTTGTAACTAGGAAAAAGTGCTAAGAAATGGATTGTCACTTTTTTATCAGAGGTTGATGCAAACTTATTTAGACAGGCCTACCAAAGACAGAGAAGAATAGATTACCATCCCTGACCACCACAGAACGACGATGAACCAGGCACTCACTGGCTGAGCCACCTTGACTCTGTCATTCCCTATCTCCTCCCCTTGACTCCAAAACAACTGAGATCCTTAACGAACAACCAGCAAGCATCAAGAGGAGATATTTTAATATTTCAAGTGACATATGCTCTACCCTTGCCCTATCCCCTCAACTAGTACTACAACAAGAGGGTAGCAAAATGAAAGGGACCATGAGCCAACTCTGATAAGTAAACAGTGATTGCTAATTGTTCAAGGCAAAAAAGAAAATGAGTGCCAGATGCTAGGATATGGGTAAACATCTTTTCACCTATCAAAAGAAAAAGACATCCTGGTCAAGGAAAACCAAAAGCTGTCCATGTCACCATTTTACTAACTGAAAACGTAGGGCCTGATCTTTCAATCTTCATGCTCTTTGAAGGACTAAAGCCCAAAGGAAGGATGAGAGCATTGTTAGAAAATCTAACTACTGCCCTGCCATTAGGACAATCACAATTAAGAAAGAACAAGTGAAGACTTTTGGGCAACTGAAATCTCTCCAGAGAACTGAAGACATATATGCCTTAAACATAAATGAGGAGCATCTAGCATCAAGGAAGCAGAGAAGTGATTTGAAGAGGAAATAGACCCATTGAAACAACTACATTTCTCCCTTGCAGTAAAGCACTTAAGGAACCCTAGGCCAGAAAGAGAAAGATGGGTTGAGAAATTGAGACCTTTAGTGTGACCATCCAGCAAGTCTTCAAGGTAACATAATACAAATGCTGGGCACTACAAAAGGGAAACAAGGTCCTTACGATAGTGGGTAACGACCTTGGAGATTTTAAAGATAAAATAGAGGTATATAAAAGAAATACAAAATATCTCAAACTGAACCGCCAAGTTGTAAATTTATGGGTCAAGCACACCAAAGGGATGTTAGTACCATTTTGGATAGTGTGAAACACCTAAGCATGGCAATATTAAAAGAGCATCACAGTATCTAAGAGGGCCAAAAGGCCTAGAAGCAAAGTGCCGAAGGATACTTTAAGAAGAAGAGGAAGAGATTAGCCCATGTGCCAAATTCAAGAAGTGAGGGAGGGACACTTGGTCATATGCGTGAGACACTTATCAATTGCATGCATCACATGGGACCTTGTAACCATGTGCCATGCTAAGCAAGACCAAGGGCAAAAGGGTAACTACAATCATATGTGTGTGTAGCACCCTCATCACAAGGCATGAACAGAGAAATCTTAGGAAGTTGTTGCTGGAATGATCCAGAATATGATGTGATCTTGATAAGTGCAAATATTGTATGAAAAGCTCATTGTAATTGTGATAAATCTTGTCTTTTAGCATGGTATTTTCTTTGAAGACTTGTATGTTCTCTTTCTGACTGAACATATGGTATAATGAGTAATAACTAGTAACTTACTCTTTTATGCACAATTCCATTATGAAGTGAATAAGGACCTGGTTCATGTTATGAATGTGTGGGTGATTGTGGGATAATCAATCACTATTAGCGAGGATACTAATAATAATCAACAAAATCTAACTGGCAACTCATCCTTCTCCACAAAAGAGGTTGCAGTAAAAATAAAGGATTTATTTCCTATAGAGGGCTTTAACTTGCCAGCTAAATAAGCAGCAAGATGATATTTAAGGGAATGTTTGGCGTCAGCAATTGGTATTAATGTACAAATTTTGTGGATATGCTAGGAGTAACCTCTTTGTTAGGAACCAAACTTTTATTGACCCTGTCATCCAAGGATGGAATCTTAATGGCTCTAGCAACTCTCTTTGTGACCAACAACACTAGATTGTAGTCAAGTCTTCATTACCTCCCACTATTGTGCATGTGGTTTTCGATTTTGACATTATTATCCAAAATCTTAATCACAACTGTAGCATTGCCCTTGTTAGGCTTCACAATCACAGTTTGCTTTTGCTGTTTAATATTGTAAGCCTACAGAGTCAAATAAATTGGAAGTTCCAAAACATGTGACTTCAAGAAAACGGAAAAGACAGCTACATGTAAACTTATTTAATTCATAGAAAGAGAATATCTTATGTCCAAGCCCGTAAGTATTTCCTTCATTGAGAGGAAATGCACAAAACCCTTCAAAAAATATAATGAAGATGACACTGAATATTATTTCTAGTAAAGTTGTTATCATAAATTTGAAGTGCCAAAACATGACTTAAGGAAATGCAAAAGATGGCTACAAGTGAAATTATTTAATTCATAGAAGGAGAATATTTTATGTCCAAGCCCATAATTATTTCCTTCATTGAGAGGAAATAAAGAAAACCCTTACAAAAAATCATGAAAATGATACTGATTATTATTTCTAGTAAAGTTGTGATCATTTATTCCCTTTTTTTCAATATTCTCTCTTTTTTAATAACTTCCCGCACTGATGGCTACTTGCCATACACTATCTAATTCAAAGAAAATATAAATCATGTTATACAATAGTACTTTAGTTTATAATACCTTTCAAAACAAAAGAAAGACTACAAAATCAATAATGGTTCCAATTACCAGAGCTCTGATCAGAAAGAAAATTATAATGCAAACTGTCAAATTTTGCCATCCCAAAAGGGCCTTTTGCAATAGCCAAAATGTTCTCAACAGTCCCCATAAATAGCCTTCACAAAAGCATATCTATACTGAACTCTACCATAGCCTAATGATCTATACCATTGGCATCTCCATTGAAAACAATTTCTGCCTCATCTGATACACCATTGACATCATTAGAAGCAGCAATACTATCATGAGCTAGAGCATCATCTCCTTTAGCTATAGTTTTATCCAGAGAAAAGTCATTCTCATTGTTTTCGTTTTGTCCATCACTGCTGCTGCTTGTTCCAGCCTCTTTCAATGTTGTTATATCTGTAACTTCCTTAAGGGACTGCTGCAAATCACCAACAGCATTTTCTCTTGGATCACCAGCCTCAGATTGAAGCTTTAAATACTGTTCTTTCTTTCCCTTCAACTCAGCCAAACTCCCATGTGCATCCCCTATGGTCAAGGGAGCTCTGAGACCAATTTTCTGAAATGAAGATAGCACATCAAAAGACAATGATATTTTCTCCTTTAATTTTCCACTAGCCAAACCTTTAGACTTCTTAGGCTTCCCTCTAGATCCGTTGCCAGCAAACCAGCAGTCTCCAAAATCTTCATCTGACCGGTTTTTTTTAATCTCATGCAAATCTTCAAAACCTTTAGGAGGAACAGTTCCTGCCTGCTGTGGTGCAGAGGGAACTCCCTTCTCTAAGGGAACAAATTTCTGCAAGTATGACAAAAGCTGGTCACATATTATTAACTCATCTGTATAAGGAGGCACATAATTCTCCAGCTGCTTCTGTTTCCAAATCTCTGCTCTTTCCTTCCTTTCTGTTTCTCTTTTCTCAAATTTTAGTTTTCTATCCATTGCCTGTTGTTGCTTCCATTCCTTATCCTTCACCCAGAACTCCTGTTCTTTGAGTTGAAAATCTTTCCTCAGTTCACTAATGTCATCCCTCAGACTTTTGACCTTTTCTAAGGCAACACGTCTTTCTTCAACAAGAGCTGGAATATCAGAAAGCTGTGAGCTTTCTTTATGTTTCAAAGAAGTAATCCGTTTCCTTTCCTCTTCTTGCTGTTTCTTAATTTCATCAAGTTTTTGATCCTTCTGCTTGATTGTTTCTAACAATGCAGATCTAGAACTTTCATCTGTTGAAAATTTCTCTGTTTTTGCGGTATACTCATGGACAAAATCCCTGGACTTCTTGAGATTACTTACCTGATTTACCAGTCTCTGTTCCTCCTGAAAGGTCAAAGAAGTATGACTTATTCTATACTCAATCCTTCTTATCTCTTCATCAATTTCCTCCACCCTGACATAGGGAAGCTTATCCCTGAGTGACCTTGCCTCTTGCCGCATCTTCTCTCGAGCCTTGTCTGCCATTTCAAGCTCCTCCTTGATGTTCTTCTTCTCCTCCAATACAGTCTTGAATTGCATGGTGAGTTCTGAGAGCCGCTTCCTTGCATCAATAATCTGTGCCGACAAAGAATTCTTACCCTGGTGTCTGCCATCCACTACAGAGTTAATTTCCTCAATTCTGCCTTGCAATCCATTTATGTCCTCATAAATCTTTGCAATATGGCCATTTAATTCATCTCTTGAAGGTCTCTCTGGTCTCCTCACCCTTGACACTGGAAAAGGTTTTTTCTGATCTTGCTCAACCTCAACTGCCTTGGATCCATCCATGGCAGAACCCAAAGCAACCATATTTCTGCAAATAATATTTGCAACCCAAAGGAAAAATATACTGATCAGGTCATTCTTCACAGCATATATTACAACATGTAAGAGATGAAGAATACAAGAATGCCATCAGCTGGGGAAAGTATATTAAATCAGGCCAAGCTTCACACCATGCATTACAACATGCAAGAGAAATGGAATCTGCAAGAAATATTAGCTGAGCTTGGGTATTTTGATATAATCAATTACCTATTTCTGCCACTAATAGACAAATACTAGGAATTCAAACCAACAAACAAAGAAGCAAATAAAAAAACGTTCTTTATCAACTGCCGAGAAACATACAAATGAGGAAACCGGATCAGAAAGGCATATATTTATTGTCGAAAATGTGCAAAACATTAAAGAAAAGTCAATTGGTTTTTGGAATTCCAGAAAAACCAAGATTCGATTTCGGTAAATATCAGCTAACCAAGATAAAAAGCCATACCCCAGACATGACCACAAAAAATCTAGATCAACCACCCACCCACATATTAAATCTATACAGATCAAACTCCTTCCAACATGTAACGAATACAATAAAATACCTTTATTCACTCAGAGAACAACAGCTCTAGAAGACACCCAGATCAGCGCAAAGCAACACAGGATCATTAGACTTATGGGTTTACAAGGCTGGACGCTATAGTTATATGAAATTTAAGACGAGCTTCTAAAGAATCAAGAAGGCGGAAACTGATACAAATCTTGAACAAGGAACGGAATAAAAATTATTACCTGAAATAAGGACCCGAAGCTGCTTCTGATGCCTCCACAAGATCTGAGAATACCCAATTGACAGAAGGAACGCTTTAGCAAGCCCTTGAGATTCTGAAGGAGATTTAGATCCACGAAATGAGCAAATAGCTCGATGAAATGCAGGCTGCCGAAATGAGGGAACGAGAACTAATGACAAACCATTAGCTAGTTCTTCAGATCAAATTTCCAAATTTGTGGGATCTATATGAACAGACTTTGCATGACGCCTATTCTTGAACTAAGGTATTGACAGATATCATCCTGACATTACTAATTATAGCGTTTGACTATATTTGTTAGAGGAAGGAGGAGGTGGAATGGTTCCATTGGTAGGACGGCTTAAAAGCCATTCAATATGTAATCAACGGTTTCTGGGAGGTTTGTTCCAAACCGCCGACATATATATTTCTAGGCTATAATGATGAAAATGGCGTACACAGTGAAAGGCATGGGAGAGAGTGTGTGAGGTTGGTTTTGGTTTTGGTTTTGTTAAAAGAAAAAATTTTAAGTTTGTTTTTAAAGTATTCTATTAGATATGTCTTCTATTAATTTACTAGATGTTTTTTTAGTGCTTGATTTTGATTATGCATGTAGATGGTTTGAATAATATACATTCATTGGTTATTTTGTTGTTCATATGTCATCTAAAAATATGCTTTATAACTAAATGGTTATTGTGTGGGTTCCCCATGGAGTTATGCTAGATGCTATCTATAATTTAACCAAAGATTTATTTTTCAACCATGTGGATGTAGTC